>BDJD01001625.1:261639-283837 GCA_002564525.1 Rosa multiflora
CTATATATATATATATATATATATATATATATATATAGTTTTCTTTTTGAATAAAGGGTTAGTGCAGCTGTCATCAATCCTTGATTAATGCGGAATACGAGGGGTGGACATTGAGCCTATATCCCTTATTACAATAAGCAACTAGAGTATGTTCCGAGATAATATTAGGAATCTCTACAAAATACATGTATTGTAATAGGCACCAACTAGCAAAGAGTGCTCTACTGGGCACTCTATTTGCTTTAACATAGCAGTGACATAACTGAAAGATATCTCGATCGAAGAGTGTGGCTGACTAGTGGATGTGGGTTGGGATAGGAGAGGGGAGGGGAGGGGAGGGGATTTTGCAGGTTCAAAGCGGCGTCAGGTGGTTATCAGCGATCGGGGGTAGGATCCTAAGATGTTATAAAACCATCAAAATATATCTTGGATACATGAATACATCATCATCAATCACTTTGCGCGTTTGCAAACAACAACATGGTTCATTCTTTTAGCGATATATATACCAATATCTTTGATGTGAAAAATAAGAAAAATAATTAGTAATTACCATATAGATATGTCTCAGAATTAATTAGCAATTAATTCCACAATAAATCAAAAAATTATAGTAAAAGAATGTATTAAATAAAAAGTTATGCTACATAGCTGACCTGATTTTTTTTCTTTTTGAAAAGTTTTTCTTGTTTATTTATTTAATGAAGAGGGACATAGATGGAAGTTTGATAAAAAAATGAGACAAAAAAATATAAAATATGTGCATTGTGTAATTGAGGGGATGTATTTAAAATTTTTCTACGATATTTCATGATTTTTGAGATTAAAGAAATTTTAAATACTTTAAGTTGTGTATTTACTAAAATATAAAAATGAGAAATTGAATAAGTGGTGTATTGAATAGAGTGTATTTAAAACTTCTCACCTTCCACCCATTATTCTTTACAATAGTAAAATTTAAACATATCAACTCTACGTTCTTAGTTGTTGCCTAACCATGCACCATAGCTCATCGGGGCAGTCCGTATCAAACTTGAAACCTCTATTGACAAGTCGATAGATAAAAAAATAAAAAATAAAAAATAATTGGGAAGACCAAGACCAAATTCCATTCTGCTTTGTCATTTTGGGTCGGACCAAAAAATTTGGGTCATGGGTTATTGGGTTTGCCCGATCAAACCCGTTCATAATTCTCTAACACGCTCTCATCTATTCCGGTTCATCGGGTCAACCCATGACCCGCCCACACCAAACAGCAACCTTTTTCTTCTAGTCTCACACCATTCCTGAGTTCAGAGTCAGTCGGAAAACCCCATTAAACCCTAGTCCTACAATGACGCTCCACTCCATAGTGATCCAGAAGCTTCTGAGCACCAACGCCCATTTGGGCCGGCGCGTGGCGGCCCACCACTTCAAGCAGTTCACCTTCGGCCACCGCAACGGCATGGCCGTCATCGACTCCGACCGGACCCTCATCTGCCTCCGCAACGCCGCCCAGTTCATCGCCGCCATGGCCGAGAACAAGGCCCGCTTCATGTTCGTCAACACCAACTCCCTATGGGATGAAATCGTCGAACAAATGACCAAGAAGATCGGCTGCTACTCTCCCTCCATGAACACTCTCTGGCGCACCGGCGGCTTCCTCACCAACAGCCACAGCCCGAAGAAGTTCAGGTCTCGCCGGAAGAAGATCGTCTTCGGACCGACTCAGCCGCCGGACTGCCTCGTGGTTTTCGACTCCGAGAGGAAGTCGTCGGTGATTCTCGAGGCGCATAGGTTGCAGATTCCGATTGTCTCGCTTGTGGACTCGGACATGCCTATTGAGTACTACAACAAGATCACGTATCCGATTCCGTGTAATTCCTCAGTGCAATTTGTGTACCTGTTCTGCAATTTGATCACCAAGACGTTCTTGCTTCAGCAGAAGAAGAGCGGCGCCGTTTCGGCCGAAATTGAGACTAGGTGTGTAGGTGTTTTTGGTGCGCACCAGGTGTTTGATGTTTTGATTGAGTGAGATTGATGTGTGTGTTTGTTGCAGTGAGCAAGTGGGGGTTATAGAGGAGGCTAAGAGCGCAAAGAAGGATGAGTTGCTTGTGGTTCCTTACGAATTCTTGCACATTTCTACTGGTAATAGTAATTTAGTAATGTTTTTGTTCTTGCCTTAATTCAATCAATGTAGAAGTAATCACATTTTGAAGGAAACTTGTTTTGGTGGTTTGTGTGAGAGTTCAGATGTTGAGAAAATTGAGGAGATGCTGGACAAGCTTGTTGTGATCAAGTTCAATGGAGGTTTGGGTACAAGTATTGGATTCGGTGGCCCCAAGTATGAACTTGATACTCAATTACCAGCTGTTATTACATAGTGCATTCATGGCTTAGATTGATTCATTTTGTGTAGTACAAGTAGTTTCTTGTGTTTTGATTCCTTTGCTTTGGTTTGCATCATATTTACTGTATTTCTATGTATGTATAATGCAGGTCAGCAATGGAAATTTTTGATGGGTTGACATCTCTTGACTTAATTGTTAATCAAATTGAGGTTAGTGCTTACTTTTTACCTCCCTCTCTGTATTGTTTTTTGTAGTTTGTATCATTCTATGTGAGATTCTAATCTTACTATTACTATTTCTTGCAGTCTCTCAATTCTAAGTATCACTGCAGTGTTCCTTTGGTCCTTGTGAACACAGATAGTACACATGAAGATACGCTGAAGGTGAATTGATTCCCATTTTTCTATCAAGTACGTACTTTTGAGTCTTATCCTTTTCCACTCATAGCTACTTGCATATTATAGGTCTTGGAGAAATATTCCAATTCGGACATTGATATTCAGTCTATTAAACAGGTTTGAAATCCGTGCACAGGTTTGAGTATGTTTTGTTATTGAAAGCTTGGATTAGGACTTGTGAATATTTGTTCTCATTTTTATAGACCCAACATCCACAGAGCAAGTCACAGGGAGGACAGAGTGGCGATGATGAATTGTATGTCATCTTTCCTATCAGTATTTCTTGCATTAGTGAAATTTTAACTAATGAACAGAAAACTTTGTGATATTGAAAGCAGACATGAAACATATTAAAATTTATCAAGTGCTGTTACTAGTCTCTAGTGCTTTGCAGTGTCTAGTCCTGGTATGAGGATACAATGTATTTCTTTCCTTCTGCTTCTCTTGCCATCTTCGTTCTGTCTGCTATATAAATATCCAGCAAGATGGTCAACCATTTTTTCTTTTTGTTTTATATGGAGTTTGAAAATTGTAAAATAGCTACCAGAACCTAGTTTTAAAGTTTAAAGTCTAACTTCGTAGTTCTGGTCCTTCAAGAGGGGTTAGGGTCTATTCATTGAAAGATTCATGACTTTCGTGTGCTTTAGGCTGCTCTTAATTAGGGTTCAGTGGGAATTTTGGGTTCCAAGGAACCTAAATGACCTGGAAGTTGACGAGCCCTCGGTATTGTTATCTTAATTGAGTGAAGTGTTGGTCTCATCAGATAAAAGAAGGTAGTTTTTAAGTCGATGGGATTTTTTCTAGTAAATCGTATTCAAATTTGATGGACAACCCCTCTTACACAGTTTCTTCCCTATTCTGTAAACTGAAGGCCAAACTACCTCCTAAGGTATGGATGTTAGCACGGAATATTAATACCTTTGGTATTGTGCAGACTAAAAGCCCTTTCCTTCGCCTTTCTCCTGACTGTCTGATGTGCAAAACTGGACCTCATAGTGGGAATCACCCAATTTGACATTGTCCAATTGCTTTAGCGCTTTTGGCATATGTTGTTTCAGAGGCCTTTTTTGAGTCGGGTATTTTGAGCAAAAAACACAAATTTTTTGGTGAGAAAGTTTTGGAAGATGATCTACAATGGCTATCTTTTGGGTTATTGAATGGAAAGAAACAGAAAGATTGTTGAAAATGTCAGGGAGGAGGAGCTCGATATTTTGTGGGACAGAGTTCGATGCTGGGTGTCCTTATCAGCATCAGTTTGTTTGGATTCCAGGGACTGGTCTTTTTCTACCATTGTCTCAAATTGGAGCGTTATAGTTTAGTGTATTTATTTTGGTTTGATCGTTGTTGGCTTTTCTCTGCTGTTCTCTTGGTTCAGTGGAATTCTTATCCACTGTTCTGTACATCCTCTTGCTTATTAATAAATTTCAGTTTCCTCTAAATTTAGAAATACTTAGCTTTCTCCATGTTTGAGCTAAAATGCTGCATCCTACACTGGGTTTTGCAAGGCTGAAATTTTAAAGGGAGTAAATTTGATTTCTTTTGATTGGAAGATAATTGAAATGTTTTCCAGAAATGCTGCATGTAAACACCATTCAGAGCATCTTGCTTGTTGGTTCTGCACAATCACAGATGCACTTCCTTTTTTAATTATTTAACTCTCTTCATCAGTTAACACAAGCTTTATACATATGTGAAGGTATCCCTCTGGCCACGGAGCAGTATTGCTTTCGCTTGTGAAAAATGGAACCCTTGATGTCCTATTATCAAAGGTATATATCTTAATGCACCTCTTAGCATTGCATGTTTGTTTCTTGTTTTTTTTTTTGTTTTTTTTTTTTAATCATTGTAAACTTGACTGAACTTCATTAGCTATCCTTTTCAGGGGAAGGAGTATGTCCTTGTGGTTGACTCGGATAATGTGGCTGCTAAAATTGACCCAAGTATCCTTGCCATAGTTTTCTTTTATTTTCTCTGATGATCAGTTCAATTATTGCTTTGATGTTTGATAGCGCCCAGTTCCTCTAACTTTGTGCACCTTAAGTGGATGTTCAGAAATTTTAGACCATCTGGTTGAAAACAAGATAGACTACTGTATGGAGGTAAACAAGATGATCTTTATATCGTACCTCTCTCTCTCTCTCTAAATATATATATATATATATATATATATATATATATATATATATCATCATTTGCTTTCTAGTCTGTAAATATCGTAAGTATTTATTTTTCCTTCCTTCAGGTCACACCTACCTCCTCATATGATTCAGATTTGATTGGTTCACGCCTACAGAAGTTTGAGGTATGAAGTATTATTATATATGGCTCTGTATTACCATAGATCTCCCTTCTGCCCAGTCCTTTCGATAGGTGGCTGGATTGTCAACGGTAGTATTCTTGTAACCAGCTAGGTCTTTTGGTTTATTTTCATATAGATTTAGCTTAGATGATACTGTTTGCAAATGTTATAGACTGAACGTGGCATTATTCAAATATCTGTATTTCACTGGTCCTATTAAATTCTGAGACTGTGAGTAGGTTGGAAGAGATCGGATCAACTTTATTTGTAAGCTTTGAAATGAAGGGTTATGCTTCTCTTTTATCTATCCCATATTTGGAAGTAGTGCCATATTAGTCAACTTGGGTTCAAGATTAAGCAATGACAACCATTATAATGCAACTGCATATTATATGCATAGGATTGAACCTATGACAAAGCCTTTAGACTGACTGATGAGATTGAAGCAAAGTAACTGCTTAACTGCTTAACTGTTTGAGTTGAAAATAACTGTTAGGAATCTTCCATTTGTGTATGATTATCCTCTGTCCGGTAGAGCTTGGAAATAATTTTGCAACATAATGTGGCCAACAAGAGCTTCAACAATGTATAGGTGCTGAACAAAATGTGTCTAGACCAAACAATTGTTGTCAATAATCTAAATACGTTCAGAACTTTCAGAACTGTAATGCTCTATGTAGTCATTAGTAATTACGTAATATCATATTACAGGCATATATGTACATTTTCCTGTTCTCTATGAGTTAAAACAATAGTTGATTAACATTATTTGCCATACTATGATGCAGCTTGCAGAAATAGCTCAGAATTCCGTCAAAGATGTAAGTTACAATTTGTTTCTTTCATTTGTTTCCACTTGTTTTGGTTCATTTTTGTTCATATCTCGCCCTTTTTATACACCATACTGATAATTATCCATGGTATAATTTAATGATTCACTTGCATGTGCTTTTATATTTCTCATTAACTGATTCCTCTCTTTCCTTGATGTCGTGTTTGCTGATACATTCAAGTAGACGGGGAAATTCAAACTTGTCGATACTGGCAGCTTGTAAGTGAAAGATTGACTGTTGTACAAAGCTTCTCAATCACAATAGTATGTATAACTTAACCTTTGTGCTACACTATACAGGTGGTTGAATGTTAGAGCCATTAAAAGGCTTTTGGATAAAGATGAACTAAAGATTGAAGATTTCTCTGTTTCGAAGGTACCAGACTATATCAACTTTACAGAACTTGTTTATGAATGACAGGTAATTAATGAAAGTACTGTTTTCTTTACAGGAAACAGAGTCTGATCAAGTTCTTCTGCAAGAAACAGCAGTTGGTTCAGCAATACGGGTATTTTATCACATCATAATAAATACTTCTCATGCCTTTGTCACTAACTATTGTTGCAAGGTTTTCATATTATATTTCTCCATGGCTGTACCAGTTCTTCAATAATGCTGTTGGTGTCAACGTTCCTAATTCTCAATTTCTTTCAATGAAAAAAACATCAGATCTACTTCTGCTAAAGGTAATTATCTACCCTTTAATTTTTGTTTTGACTTTGAAAAATTGATGCCCTTGAACCTTGATTTGATTGCTACTGTTTGATCTCATTTATGTATTTCCACAGTCAAATCTCTATATGTATGATGAAGGGGTTGTAGTTCGGAATATAGCTAGAACCAACCCGGCAAATCCTGTGATTGAATTAGGGCTGGAATTTGAAAAGGTAGAGATTTCTTTGATTACAATTGCCATCATTTTATATGTTGGAATTTGTATTCTTTATACTTTTGTTTGTTTTATCTACTTCCAGGTGAGTGGCCTTCTAAGTCGCTTTAAGTCCATGCCCGACATTATTGACCTGGACAGCTTGAAGGTCACTGGTGATGTTTGGTTTGGAGCTGGTATAACTCTCAAGGTATTGTTAATCTCTCTCAATTGACTCATTGTGTTCCTAACTTATGCTTCAACTTTTTTTTTCTCTCTTTTCTTTGTCCGCACTGTCATATTCCGGATGTTATTTCTGAGCATTGTTGAGTTTAATTTTTTGTCCCTTTGATCTTATGATATGTCACCAAAGTTCCCTTAATTGGCAAACATATTGCTTCTTCTGGTTCATGATTTTGAACCAAAGAAGGAATTGAGGAATAACACGTGGGGCATGCTTCTTTTTTTATTTATTTTTGTTTTTTTTGTTTGTTTTTGTTTTGAGTGTTCATGCGCTCGCTCACTCTCTATCTCAATTCCTTCGTGACTGCTATTAGTGCATACTTTGGTGGCAGCTTTAAATATGCATGATAACTACATTATTAGTGCAGAGTGCAGTGTAAACACATGCATGCATCCATGTATTTCAGTCATTCATTGGTTGCTACATACAATATGATATGCTGGAGCAAGACATCGCCATCAATCTTTCCTTTTGGTTTTCTTTTCATTTCTTCAACATTTATTTATTTATTTTCATTTGATTGATTTTCTTCTTAAGGGGAGAGTAACAATTCATGCAGAACCTGGGATGAAATTGGAAATTCCTGATGGAGTAGTAATAGAGAATGAGGTAAGAGCCACCCATACTGATTTGCTTACTTTGTTTATATGGATGATTGTACTTATCAGCCTAAATGTTCTGTGTGCTTTGTTTCCCAGGATATTAAGGATCCTTCAGATTTTTGACCATGATATTAAGTAGCTTGGAGAGAGTTACACAAAATCACTGGAGAACTAACCAGTGTAGCGTCTTCCTCTAGAGCCATTGTAGTAGCTATTGGGCTTTGACACAGCTACAGCTGCCATTAACAGTTCTCCATTTACAGTGCATTTTTTGCGTTGTGAGGGAGGGAGGGAGAGATGGAGAGGAGCTGCTTGGAGACCCTATTTTTATACAGAGGATCAGTGGCTCAAGACCAAATAAGCATGTGTTTTGTTCTTTGACGATCAATCCAAGTATCAATTGATTCTTTGGTTGTAATTTGATTTTGATCATGATGTGCCACAAAGAGCATGGCCTCAGTTATGAAAACACTATTGGGAATTCACTTGCTTTGCTGGATCGATATATGAATTTTTCCTTTAGCCACCACACCAAAATTGTAATCTATATTTTTGGCAGTTGAATAAAGAGCAGCCTTCACTTCAAGATTTTCAGATTTCTTTCAAATGTTTTTTTCTGTTTTGTTTTATCAATAATAATAAAATGGTTCATGGCAACAATAGGCTTTGATTGCTAGGAGCTCGGTATCATATTCGGAGGAGGTGGTTTTGATCAACATTCAGGTATGTGAACAGAAAATTGGTTCTCTTTCGTTTGGTCTAAAGTAATTTGAGTTGATGGAAATAGTACCCACAACTATTTCCATGTTGCATCAAGTCAAATCCGAGTGCTAGCTAGCTGATTAAATAATCTGAGTCGGTCTTTAGTTTACAATGTCAGGAAAAAGCGTCATGTATTTGAATATGTGAATTTTGGAAGAACGTAGGTGGAATATTAGAAGCTGGAGTGGTTTGGGGCGCATCTTTTACCTCCAGGCCGAGTCCACGAAACTTCAACTATTTAACTCTTCTGAAGAACTAATATCAGTTTCTTTCTTAGCACTGAGATGATGGACTATACATTGTATCTCGTTGTTCATGGCATAGGCACACAGTAGCTTAATGAGATTTGAGTTTATGGAAATAGTTGCAATGCTTAAACTTGTTTTGCTACTTCTCTTTTACATATTAACAGAGATTGCCTGTAGAAGTGGTGCTCAGCTGATAGGTTGCCTACAAATGGAAAGGGAAGGTCTTACTGACTTCAAGAATGGTCTCAAAGATCCTGAAAACCGGCTGTCTTCATTGGAAGGAAGCAACTGCTGCCGGTGGTGGGGGATAAGCTGTGATAATACAACTGGAGCTGTTATTTCAGCTGATCTCCATAACCCACATCCACTTCATCCATTTGAAGATTCTGCTTCCTCTGGCAGGTACGGATTTTGGAACCTACTGGTGAAATTAGACCTTCACTGGAACTGCTCAAGACTTGAGCTTCAATACATTCAATGGCATTTCAATTCCCGATTAATTTGGATCCTTGAAGAATTTTCACTATCTGAATCTATCGAATGCTGAATTCAGTGGTACAATTCCACAAAGTCTAGGAATATGTCGATATGAATGGAGTTGACCCTTCAACAGTAGATTCAAACTGGATTGAGAGGCTCAATAAACTATCATCCTTCAATGAATTGCATCTATCTGACAGTCAGTTATCTGGTTTTATTCCATCTTTCACTGTGGTCAATTTTACTACTTGCTGTAATAGAGCTTGATTGTAACAGCTTCCATTCAGAAATACATAATTGGCTTGTCAACACCAGCAATGTTGTTACAGTCAGTATTAGCCAGTATGGTTTGTATAAAAGAATTTCACTTGGTTTTGGAGAACTACCAGGTTTGATGTTCTTAGATCTTTCTCAGAATGATAGCCTCACAGGAAGTTGCTCTCAACTTTTCGGACAGAGATGGCCAAAGTTAGAAGTCGACATTGATCTAGCTTGAAATAAACTGCATGGTAATTAAACTTCCTGTTTCCAGTGGGAACGTCAAAACTCTCACTTATTTTGATCTGTTTGTCAATAATGTTGAGGGTGGGATTCCAGGTTCCATACTTTGCAATCTGAATTGAACTGGTTTCGCCTATCCGGTACCTTACAGGAACTTTACCGGAAGTTCCGCTGACAGAGAATTGCACTTCTACGAGTCCACTGAGCGCCTAAACTGCAGTCCTTGCAGTTCGCAAATCGCAACCAATCAGTTGGTTGGCAAATTGCGACAATGGTTAAGTCAGCTTGACAATCTTGGTAAACTAAATCTGTCCGGTAACTCGTTTATCGTCCCATCCCCACCTCATCAGGATCATTATCAAATATATACGAGCTGAGTCTTGGATATAAGAAACTAGATAGGATTTTCCCAGGTAGTTTAGGGAAACTCTCCGAGTTAGATAATAAAGCCTCCGTGGCTTTTTGTTCTCGTACTGGTCTGATTACGGTGTCTAATGAGAGGTTCCATACATAAAGTTGAGATATAAGGAGACAAAGGATCGCCTTGACAAAAACCTCTATTGAGAGAAAAATAAACTTTAGAAAAACCATCAACAATAATAAAAAAAAGTAGTAGACATAATGCATTCCATAACTCAATCCACCCAAAGTTGGGAGAAGTAGGATTTTGATTGTTTGACCAAGTAAATAAATTTCCCGTGAAAGGTAATGAAATCAAACGCGTTTAGGGTGCGTTTGGATGGGAAAATTATAAAATCTGTAAGAATTTATAAATGATGGAATCTTTAAATCCATCAATCAAAATTCTATCAATTGCAATTTCTATTGTTTGGTTGTATCTATTTAGGATTTGAAATGAATAATAAATTAAGAAAGTTTAAAACAAATAAAAAAATAAAATAGAAAAAAGTCTTGTTTTGGAAATAAAAATTGAATACTGCAAAGGAATTCGTAAATGACACCTATTTTGGTGGAACAATCTCGTTCACCTGGTCAGCTACTAACCAGGGATGATTTGCTCACTTACCGTCTGATTGAAATCGGACGGTTGACAGATCTCATCCCCCCAAATTCAGATACTTGTCAACGGTAAGTGAGCAAATCATCCTTGGTCAGTAGCTGACCAGGTGAACTGGTGTATTTGGCGGACAATCCCGTTCACCTGGTCAGCTACTGACCAGAGATGATTTGCTCTCTTACCGTCCGATTGAAAGACGGTTGACAAATCTCATCCCCCCAAATAATGAATTCTTTCTTCTTCTTTTGTCCATAGAGAAATTTAAAATTTTCAATCTAATAATGCCAAACGAGAGAATTGGTTATTAGGAATTATGAAATCCTCACTTTCAATTAAATTCCATCATTTTTTCTCTCATACAAACACACTCTTAGTTCAGATAATAAGTTCAATCAGAACTAAAGCAAAGGAACCAAAACAATTGGAATACCAATCATGAAATTATGGTGAGCAAGAAAGAAAGGAGGCTCAATTGTTGTAAAAAGAAACACTCATTAGCAAGTTGATCAGGATTATATTTATACTCTTATGAATCAACATAAATATAGAATCAGTAGTCCTTGACTTACTCGTTCAGCAGCCCCACCAATAGAGATAGAATCTTACCTAAGAGCAAAGAACCTGAATATGAGACACAAAATTGAAATACAACGCCAGTATCTTCATTCGATTCATTGTCAGGTTCTGATACCAAATAGAATTGTTAAAATATTTAACCACAGTAAACACTCTGATAAAATGAGATCCTTGAATTCCTAAAATTCAAATTTATGAAACACTCTAGTCTGAAAGTAAGCTAGATGGTGGGGAAAGTCTATTTCTTATAACATCATCCTTCATTATCAAGGAGATAGTCTGCAACTGCTTCTACTGAACCAACATCTTTAGAGGCATCGGCTATATGAGCTGCTATTGCAGCTTTGTACAGTGCCATATTGAATTTCTGCAATAAGATCAGAGCCCTTTCTCTTTTCTTGGCAGCTACTGTCACACATCTTTCAGCCATTTCTTTCACCTTAATTATTTCTACGTACATATATAAACAAATCGTTCAATTATTTCTACATATTCACAACTCTAAGAAGTAACCAGATTGCAATACCAACTTTGTTAATAATTGGAAACATAATTCATACAAGTATTGACTCCGAGTCACGGGGTTACTACAAACACGGAGGCCCAAAACAAACCAAGCTTCCGAATGTTTTAGAGGGAATTTCTAATCAAATAATTTTGTATTTATGTAAATCTAAAGATGTGCACAAAGGATGATGGAAAGGGCATTCTCAACATCGGTGCAGGTCACGTTCTCACTGTTTCATGCACTTCTCATGTTAGGTTAGATTAATCAAGTATTACTAATCTTGAAATATGATCACATTTCCAATAGAGAATAGGTTTGAATATATACTGTCAAGAGAAAATCTTATCATCAGGCCTGAAAATTTTTGACAGGTACTCCTCCGCCATCATGTACTGGCCACTGGTAACATAATCCTCAAACAATATCAGGTTGAAGAAGACTGGAGAATCTTTATCCGGCGTTGAAAGACATGCATAAACTAAAATTATTAAACAGCCTCCTAACAAAATTCTAATTATGATCAAAGAAAAATGAAAGAAACCAAGAAAATAATACTCACTTATTGAGGAATTTGAACTCTTCATCTCATTGGCTCAACAACCTAACGAACAGACCAATCAATACTTTAGAGGCATTGGCTATATGAGCTGCTATTGTAGCTTTGTAAAGTGCCATATTGAATTTTTGCAATAAGATCAGAGCCCTTTCTCTTTTCTTGGCAGCCACTGTCACACATCTTTCTGCCATTTCTTTTGCCTTAATTATTTCTACGTAAATATATAAACAAATTGTTCCATTATTTCTACATATTCACAACTCTAAGAAGAAACCAGATTGCAATACTAACTTTGTTAATAATTGGGAACACGAATTCATACAAGTACTGACTTCGAGTCATAGGGTTACTACAAACATAGAGGCCCAAAACAAACCAAGCTTCCGAATGTTTTAGAGGTCATTTCTTATCAAAGAATTTTGTATTTACGTAAATCTAAAGATGACTTTATAAATGTTGCTAAACAAGAAAAAGAAAACGGTGTGTTGCCTACAAGAGATTCAAGGGAAGGCAAGTTAATAGAGTTTATTGAACATCACATGAGTCCACAAAGCTAAGCCTTCCCAAACTTACAGCAAAAACGAGAGGAGACAATGAACAACAAAGCTTCAGGCGAGCATATTAGCATAATTTTAAATTTCAGCATATATGATTAATAGATGCTAAATTACTTTGAAGACGAAAAGGAATTTAAAGCATGCACCCTACAGACAATGTCATGCAACAACTGACGGATATTTACCACATCATTGCACCCCTGAGATTGAGATTTTACTGCATCAACCAGGGAGAGTAAGGGAATGTGTACGTTGAATGCTGGAAAGCTGCAATTCACCAAGTATCCGGTCCCTTTGATCGTCAATTGAACCAAGGATGATGGAGAGGGCATTCTCAACATCGGTGTAGGTCATGTTCGCACTGTTTCATACACTCCTCATGTTAGGTTAGATTAATCAAGTACTACTAAACTTGAAATATCATCACATTTCAAGCAGAGAATAGGTTTGAACATATACTGTGAGGAGAAAATCTCATCACTAGGCCTGAAATTTTTTGACTGGTACTCCTTTGCCATCATCCACTGGCCACTGGTAACATAATCCTCGAATAATATCAGGTTGAAGAAGATGGGAGAATCTTTATCCATCCTTGAATTGAAACACATGCATAAACCAAAATTATCAAACACCTACTCACAAAATTCTAATTATGATCAAAGAGAAAGGAAAGAATCCAAGAAAATAATACTTATTCAGAAATGTGAACTCGTCGTTTCCTTGGCCCAACAAGCTAACCAAGTAATGAATCAACACTTTAGAGGCATCAGCTATATGAACTGCTATTGTCGCTTTGTACAGTGCCATATATTGGATATCTACAATAAGATCTGAGCCCTTTCTCTTTTTTTTTTGCAGCTGCTGGAGAAAAAAAAAGGATTGAACTTAAAATCTTTTTTGGAGATATCCAGACACAATGGTGTCTTGCTTTTTTCAATATAAGCATAAACGGATTTGAAGCTGAAAAGGAATTTAAAGCATGTACCCTCAATGGCGGAGCTAGGATTTTAGATTGGGGTGGGCTAAATTTTTTTTTTTTTTAAAGTTCACTAATTTTTTTTTTTAAGTAACTTGTTAAACTACATCATAAATTGAACACAAATCAAATAATCATATAGCTAATTGATAAGATAAAAATTCGACAACAAAAGTCTAAGACAAAAGAACATATACTCAAATTGTACACTGCGCTATTGACTAGAAGTGAAATCTTTAATTATTGAATCTGTATCATAATTCTCGGCCAACTCTTTTTCAATGTGGACAATCATGTTACCTGCCAAAAAGTCATTCTCCATCTTATTGCACAATGTTATTTTGATATGTTTCATAATTGAAAATGCTCTCTCTATAGTTGTTGTAGAAACCAGCAAAGTCAAAACAAAATGGATCAACTGATCAATCATTTCATATCTCTGTGATTTTTTTGTTTCAAAAAATTCTCAACATAACTCAGAAGGAGTAGTATTTGCACATCATGATGAGGTACATCAGACTCATAAATAATCAACTTGCTTCTCAAAAGAAATAGCATATATCTGACCAAAAAAATAAAAAATAAACCACATATGGGTTAAGTTTAAAAAATTTGGGTTGGGCTGATTTTTAATATTTAATTTGTTAAACTAAAATTAAGCTACAAATTAATATTTTGTTTCAAAATTTGGGGTAGGCAGTAGCCCATCGGAGCATGTATGTAGCTACGCCTTTGTGTACCCTACAAAGAATGTCATGCAAAAACTAACAAAGCTTTACCACATCATTCACCCATGAGATTGAGATTTTACTGCATCAACTAAGGAGAGTAAGGTAATGGGTACGTGGAATGCTGAACAACTACAATCCCCAAGTATCCGGTCCCTTTTAATGTCAATTCCATAAAAGATGATGGAAAGGGCATTCTCAATATCAGTGTAGGTAATGTTCTCGCTGTTTCATGCACTCCTCATGTTAGGTCAGATTAATCAAGCATTATTAATCTTGAAATATAATCACATTTCAAACAGAGAATCTGTTTGAACATATACCGACAAGTACGCAGACAAGAAAAAATCTTATCACCAGGCTTGAAATTTTTTGACAGGTACTCCAACGCTATCATCCACTGGCCACTGGTAACATAATCCTAAAAAATATCAGGTTGAAGAAGGCGGGCAAATCTCACTACAAGAAATTTGACCTTTTGCAACAGGTTTATATGCAAAGAGCCAAAATTCCTTGTATTTGGTGTGAGTATGCAAAGAATATTACAGTTCCTTGTATTTGTTTGAGATAATATACAAGGAATAGCGAACTTCTTTGCATTTGGGCTCCAGATATTTTAGAACCAAAATATTCCTTACAAATATTTCAAAATCATTGCATTGATCTGGGCGGGAGAGTCTGGCGCTAAAATGAAAAAACTTAATACAAGGAATTGTATAATTCCTTGTTTTGTGTACATTAATACTGCAAGGATTTGATATTATTCCTTGTATGTAATAAAAAAACAAGGAACCAAGTCCTTACTTCCTTTGCCGATATCAAATAGAAAAATAAACATATGGAAGCTTCTCTCACATATCCCAAAGACCAATTCTGAAAGCTCTCGGTAATCTCTCAAATTTTGTTGACGAACTCTTACGAGTACCGCCGGTGCTCCTTGTTCCTATTGATTTTTCTATTCGTGTTTGGCTTTAGAAGAAGACATTTCTTCATCTCTCTTGTCCTTGATGTCATTCACATGATGATAGCTGCATTCAGGTTCTTGTTCTCTCTCTACTTGAAGATTTAATATTTGATAATTATGTTCTTGCGAATTGATGTATGGGCTTTCTATTTTTTTGCTCTGGGTTCTCTCTTAACAAGTCAATTTGGGATTTTTATGATTCTCTGTTGATTGGTGGTGATGAGAATGTTTTCAATTTGTTTTGTATAAAGAGTTTAGGAAAGGTTTTTAGTTTGGCTAAACATTAGCCTGACTATGTCAATTTAGCCTTCAATTGCAAATATAAAAAATTGATCATTTGATAGTGTAAAGAATGCAAATTGCTAAAGACCTTGATATAGTTCATACCTTTTTGCAGACTCAGAGCTCTATTACAAAGAACTTTGTGAAAACCAAGTGAGAAAATGAGGGAAAGTAAGAAAAATTAGATAAGCTTTGTTTGGTTGGAGAGGAGGATTGAGGTAAAGTGTTGGGCTTTCATGGTCTGATGACTTTACCAGAAGAGGGAGTTGCAAAACAAAAATGGTTTAATTTATAAGAAGTGTTCATGGGGATTCTGAGATTGATGAATTTTTCAAGATTAGGTGAAAGATTCCCAACCAAATATGTGATTCTTTTTCCTTTTTTTTTTCTTCCTTTTTTGGAAGACATGCAGCGGGATGTCTAATCTATGCTATCATTCTTACACTGTTGCTTTTCATATGAAGAATCTTGGGTACTCCAAATGAGGATACATGGCCTGGAGTGAGTAGTATGCCTGATTTTAAATCTTCCTTTCCTAAGTGGCCTTCTAAGGTATTCTACTTTATGTGTGTTATCTACTCCCATTGTAAATCCTCAGTTTTTGTGTTAGTGAAGCATTGAATGAGCATCCTTTCTTTTTCCTATGGTTTGGGTACAAATGTTGTATGGATTTTTTTTTTTTTAACTTATATGGTTATGGTTTTGTCTGAGTTTCACATATTGATTTCTCTCTGAAGGTGGTTGTGTTGTTGACCTATATGCAGGTTGATACTTGTGTTGCTGGTGGGGGAAAAGTGCTAATTCCTTCATTTGCTTTGGGTAGAGCTCAGGTATTTCAATCAAGATAATTTTGATTACTTTAACTTCAGTTATCTGTATCTCAGCCAATTTCATCATGTCTTAGTTAAAGAAGTGTAAAGAAGTATGCAGTTCCTATGATCTATGTTTGTGTTTCCTCAGGTTCCTTTTGCTTGCTTCTACTACTTCGAATTGGACAGCAAGGTTCTAGGCCTGCCACATTATTTATGAGGTAAGCCTTATAGTTTAGTTGTTGGTCAATTTTTATTTTTGAGGTAAGCCTTGTAGTTTAGTGCTTGCCTTTTTTGTTCTGTGCATATGATATAGTAAAAATATGTAATATAAGATCTTACATTGATTAGTTCTGCTAACATGTTGAAATTCCCTCCAATGATACATTGTAGACTGAAAATGGTTGACGTTGATTTTGTTTTTCTTTCTTTTATTCATTCTCTGTTAATGGTTTAATAGTAAGGTTTTTTTCATATTTCTCAGGGCTTGCTATACCGAATTGAGTTAAAGATCATTCAACAACCTCATTATTGATCCTGATTTGCTTTGCTATAAAAGGTATTTCCTTCTTTAAAGAAAAAAAAAATTGTCTATCATCAGTACTTAAATTTCATCTTTATAATTAGCATTATTGTCTCACTACTAGGAAAGACGAAAGGATTATTACTCTGTTTTAATAGTGTCACTTATACTTATTGTGTCAAAATTTAACTATTTGGTCTTGCAAATATTATTGCAGAACAAGGAAACCATTAAGGTCATTACAATGCTCTCGAAACGATTTGTGTGAAGTAGTTAAGTTGAGCTTGTGCAGTCTTCAAAGAAACTAAGGAAAAGGTTTGATTTCACTACCTACGTTTTTCAAGCATCGATTTCAATATGTCATGATATGAATTATTTATCTATCAACATTTATACATGTTCAAAAGTGTCGGCATATCTTTAGTTCATTATGATCTTGATATATATTTTTAAGTACTTTGTTTTCTTTCCTCGATTACTTTTGAAGAGTAGTGGCCCATTATATACATATATGCATATGCATGATATATGTGTATATTTAAGTACTTGTTTACTTGAATTCTTTATGGAAGAGTTGTAAAGTTAGGATATAATATAATAATGATTGTAAACCAAGTAATACTGAATTAACAATTCTTAGTATGAATGAAAAATAGAGGTAATTGAAATATTGCAGATGGCTCAAGGGAGAGGGAAGCGGATAAGGATGGTTCAAAAAATGCCTCAACCTCAACAGCCAGCTACAACAACTATGGCAAATAATGTGTTAGCTACACCTACTGTGCGTGAAAATGTGCCAGCAACACCAACTATGACAGAAAACGTGTTAGCTACCCTTATTGTGCGTGAAACTGTGCCAGCAACAACTATTGTTCATGCTCATGTGCGAGCAAGAGCTAGCATGCCACCACTAGCTAATGTGGCTCCATCAATTGATCAACTGCCTACCCAACAAGGTAAATCATATTTGTCTTCTTCTTTTTTTCCTTTTTTTTTTTTCCAAAGCAAATTGGGTTAGACATATAGGATAGGTAAATATATATAATTGGTTTTTGTTTACAGAAATCCCTTTTGTGGGCATAGGCATGAAAAGGAAGCGTGGTAAATCATGTGGTAAAGCTCTTCAGGAGCTTATAAAGGCTTATGGTGGACCTTTGCGTGTTGACTTTTATCCGACCATCCATGTCCCTTCTGATGACACAATTTCTAAAATGTTTACTTCTGAGATAGGAATTACTGTACGAGGTGGGGCACCAGTATGCAAATATGGTTGGTCTGATGTTGATGAAGATGATAAGAGGCTGCTAAGAGAGGATCTGCAGGTGAGTTTATCCTAAATGAGGTGGATTTGTTTGTGTTAAATAAATAATTGTTTACTAACAACTCTAATAAGTATACGTACCTAAGGTAAATGTAAATGTCATGTACCGGAATTGTAGTTTCTTAATCAGGTGTTCTTTATGGTGGACTTAACTGATCCAGCTATTGTTGCTTATGTGGATTCCAAAATGTCTACTGCCTACTGCCAATTCAAGACTCGACTGAAGAAGGAATGGAAAGCATGTGGCTCAGCTGAGCTAGGAAGAGCAAACCTGCCTAATGCAGATTTATGGCATGAGAGACCTGTCTCACATTGGCACTGGCTTTGTGACAACATATACACCAACCAGTCTTGCATTGTATGAATTCATTAATTTCTTTATTATTCAATTATTCTAACTGAAACTTTTATAGATTTGATTGATATTTATTTGCATAATGAAGGAGATTGCGGAAAATAATTCTGCTAATAGGTATATGCAACAACATACTCACAGGGCTGGTGCACGGCCATACGTGCAACATGCTTTGGTGGCCTCTAAGGTAAACATGAATTAGTTTCAAGATCAAAAACCACTCTTAAATGGGCAATTGATTGATTATTAATATATATGTGTATTTATTTAATGGAGGGTGGGAAGGAGTTGTAGCTCATACATAATTGGGGAGAGAAACACAAGAATAATAATCATGAATGGATCAATGAGGCTGCCAAGAACAAATATGTAAGTCACTTAACTAAATTTAGGTTGTGTATACTGCATTAAGATTGTGTTGATGATGATTTCAACCCTCCATTCCTTTTGGCCCTTAAATTAAGTTCGTTAATCTCTTGCTAGATCGTTGTATTTAATCATGGATAGTGAATGTAAATCATCTGGCCAATCTCTCTATCATATATCTTGATATCTTTTATTCTTTTTTATCTTATTAATTAGTTGCAAACTAATAATCTGGGCATCTTTGTTAAATATAGACATACTCAACATGGAACTTGACATTTATATCCAGATCACTTGGTTATGTTATTTGCTTTTATTTATCTATTAATTACTATTGTTTTTGTAGGAGAAGATGGAGGCTGAGAGGAATGCCCTTATAGAGAAGTTGTACCAAGAGGCACCCGACGATACTGCACATGATTCTATCAAACTGACTTTGGAAGCTGAGTTCCCAATAATGGCTAAAGAGCTTGGGAGGAAGGGTAGGAAGATCCATGACATTGGTAATGTCCCTCACATACATTCTAACATACGCAGAGTATCTGCATGTGGTGGCACCAATTTTGAGGTAGCTGAATTGCGTGATCTTATCGACCAACTTACCTTTAATATGCTCAGTATGAAGGAACAAAATGGACTATTGAAGGCTCAAGTGGAATGTTTATTGAGGCGATCTCCTGGGCAGATGAGTGAGGATGACTTCCCCCATCCTAGCACCAACTTTTAAGACTTTGCTTGAGTAGTTTGGGTGAGCATTTTGCTAGACTTTTGGTTTGATGTCCCTTTTTGTGCAGTTATAGCTTTTTACCTAGATTATGGTACTGTCTAGCAATACTCAAGCAAATCCAATGTGTCCCTTTTGAGTAATGCAAGCTGACACATAACAAGTATATTGGAATGTACTTTGGTGGATTTTCTTGAGTTTTGACCTTCTGCCTCACTCAAAGTCTCAATAGATAGGACATCTAATTAGATTAGTGCAGCTAGTGTAGGCTGCGTAGCATCTAACTTTTGATGTACAAATGAACAAGTTGATTTATGAAGCAGTTATTCAATGTGAAATATGAAGAATTTCTTTTATATTCAATTTATTTTTTTATTTGCTGGTAAAATCAATTTATATCTAATAAAAAAATTATTCAAGGAATGCATGCAAGTTCTCAAATTCCTTGCAATAGCTTATGCAAAAGCAAATACAAAGACCAATATACAAAGAAATTTCCTTGTATTTGATATTTGCATGCTCAATACTTTTACGAAAATATAAGGAAATTTCCTTGTATATTAGTCCTTGCATTTGGAAAAATAGTGAAAATTCCTTGCATATAGTTTAATGCAAAGACTGATATGCAAGGAATTATCCTTACATATGGTCACTAATGTGGACCCTAAATTGTAAAATGCAAGGACAAATTCCTTGCAAATGATTGTCTAAATGCAAGGAATTTTTAGGTAGTTGTATTTGCTCTTTTACAAGGGCCTCTTTGCAAGGACCCAAATGCAAGGGATATTATCCCTTGCATTTGGGTTAATGCAATGAATTTTCAGGTTTTTTACAAGGAAAAAATTCCTTGCAAAATGCCATTTTTCTTGTAGTGTCTTTATCCGCCCTGGGAACACATATATGCACCAAAATTTTAAACAGCTTCTTACAAAGTTCTAATTACGATCAAAGAAAAAGGAAAGAAACCAAGAAAATAATACTCATTTGTGACATATTGGAGTTTTGGTTTTCTATTTTTGAAAGGAAAAATAACTTTGAGCTATTTTTAAGTTGAATTTCGATTATTTTTAAACTATTTATAGTTTTTGAAAATTATTTAAATTTTGTTGAAGGAAAACCTAATTTGTGTTTAGCCCAAACTCTAGGTTACTTGACCTAGTGGTAATAGGATTTAATTAGAAGGATCTAGAATCCTAATCAATGTAGAATTACTTTCCTTGTATGATTGAGATTCTATGCATTGTAATCCTCTATATAAAGAGGCCCCTATTATCAATGAGAACACACAGCAAATTCCTCTCAAATTCAGTTTCTCTACAACACGTTATCAGCACGAGCCCTAACCCTGAAACCCTAAATTCGTAGCCTTCAAATCCCAGAAACCCCAGCCGCCCAACTCGAAGATCTCAACTCCAGGAGTCCGAAACCGGCGGCCCCATCCCCAGAACCGGCCGGCAAACGACCGAACCGGCCACCGGAAGAAGCCAAAGTTCCCCTGCCCGGTTCAAAGCTTTCCTCACCACCCCCTGCAACCATACTGGTATCCCTGCAGCACCTCCATCCTAGAAACCCGGAACCGAAAAATCCTCCACCGGAACCGGCCTAGAATCGTCCAAACCGGCCACCAGAAAAGCTTGACACCGAACCGGCAGAAAGAAAAAAAAAAAAAAAAAAAAAAAAAAAGGGGAAGGCAGCAGATAAGCCCAGCCCTGCGTCCAGCCCAAGCCCGCCAGCAGGCCCAGCGAAGCCCACGTGCAAGCCAAGCCGCATAGCCGCCAAGCCACAAGCCGCCGAGCCGCAAGCCGCCAAGCCGCCAAGCCGCCAAGAAAACTGCCACGTCAGCAAGCCACGCTGACATCCAGTCAGCAGCCACGTCAGCCGCCTGTGCCACGTCATCAGGCCGGTCAACCACAGTCAACGCCGGTCAACCACCGCCGGCAACTTTTCCGGCCACTTTTCCGGCCAACTTCCGGCCACTTTCCGGCCAACTTCCGGCCACTTTTCCGGTCAGCTACAGTACTTCCCGACCGCTACAGTAACTTTCCGGCGACGATTTTTCCGACCATCTTTTAAGGTAAATTTTTCTAAAAGTTCCCGTTTTTGTGAAGTTTTTCAATTTCTTCTTCTTTTCTCGGGGACTTCCAAAATCCCTTCTTCTACCCCCCTTTCTCTACATAGGGGAGACCAAAAGCCGAACTGTGGGGGTTCGCGCTCACTCCAAGCTTGGAGCTTGTAGAGTCCTCCAAACTTAGAGTTTGTTGAGAAGAAAACGATCGACCACATACATCGTTATTTCGATCTAATCCAAAACCCCTCTTGGAATCGGATTTTCTTGGAAGCGACTACGCTCAGAAAATTCCTAATTTCTTG
>BDJD01001625.1:326101-345502 GCA_002564525.1 Rosa multiflora
AGGAAAGGATTGAGATCAATTTTTGTTGTCACCACTTCTCACTTAGTTCTTAATTTTAGTATTGTCGTGTATATTTCACTTTGTGTTGGGGCAGTTGGAAAGTTGGGTTAGTTAAAATATCTGTGGTTTCTGAAAATCTCTTTTTTGGTTTATAGCAATCGCAGGCTTTACCTCATGAAAACCGAAAATATACTCATGAGCATTGTTTTCCTTTGTTGGTTTCAATGAGACTGGATTATAGTGTTCATAATAGACTTCATGAGAATGTAATTTTTTGGTTAAATTCAACCTAACTGAAATAAGTAGTAAATATCGAGCTTTCATGATAATGTAAATTTCATAGGAGAGAGCACGTTACCCAAATAAAGTCCGATTTTCCTGCAAGGGGTCAAACTGATATATACCACCCTCTTTGGCCTGGATTTATGTATACTCAGATTTATACCTTTAAAAAGTTTCATTTAAATTTTCAGTTCTATGCACCATAAGTTTATTTGAGAAAGAAGCATACACCATTATAATTTTTTCTTTCCAGAATGTATTGGATAAATCTGGGTTTTGCACTATTTCAACTACTATGCAGTAGAGTTACAATTGCCCTCCGTAAACATTTCAGACTTTAAGGTTTAAGGGAGTTGAACCCAGAATGACCTCTTTTCTGTTAAGGAGTTAACCACCTCTTTGTAATAAGCATGTCTAATACATGTTAGTAGGTGGTTTTGCATGGTCAAATTATTTCACACATAAAGCAGCCGAAAAGGCCAATCACATTTTGGAATTTCCAGAATTTATGAGGGCTGGCGGGCTACCCTATATCATAAACTAAAGTTTTATTATGACTTTTCAGGTCAGCTGAATAGCAAGGAGAGGTAGTTGGCAGCAGCAGTTTTGGGAAGGGCTAATCCTTGTTGACCCTTCCATAGTTAGGTTAGATTTTCATTATTTTCGCACTGCTCTTCGGTATTGTTTATATGAATTATTGATCTCCAGTTTGTTGTTTGATGTCATGACTTGATTGATCAAGTGTTTTCTTTTTAATTTTTTTTTTAAAATGTTTCAGTCATGGATAAATTTTGGATTAATGAAGATAGGAACACTTTAAAGTATGAAATGGGTGTTGAAACTTTCTTGATTTTTGCTGAAGAAAATGCCATTGACCCTAAAAGAATTCCATGCCCTTGCTCAAGATGTGTAAACTTTAAAATGAAGTCGATTAAAGTCATTAGGGGACACCGGTTTGATTATGGCTTTAGTTTGAGCTACACAAATTGGATTTGGCATGGAGAACCTACTTTGTCCTCATGTGCCAGTGTACCTATTGGCGCCCTTCCAGACCCTCAATTTTGTTCCGAAACTGTTAATATGTGTGAAGCTGCCTTCAATGAAGGTGATTATGATAAGGAGTCGTATGAGTTCAGTGGGTTTGTCGAGGAAGCACAAAGACCATTATTTGACAATAGTGAACACAGTAAGTTAGAAGCATTAGCGCAACTTCACAATTTGAAAGCTAGGTTTTGTATGTTTGTGGTTGATCGAGTTACAATATATGTTTTACTGTGATAATGCTCTTTCTAATACAATAACATGAATAAATAGGGCACACCTAAGTAGCCGGGTGGAGTTGAGTGTGGCTATTATGTTATCCGGTACATGAAGGATATTATTAATGATGACACACTTTCGTTTTCAACCAAGGTATTTGGTTTTGGGTCAAGTTTCACTAAATCCCAAACTGCATTTCTGTTCAAGGAGTCAATCTCAGCTTCCATAGCTTGTTTCAAATCATTTGACTGACTGCTTTCCATAGCTTGATTGAAAGTAACTGGATCATTGTCATCTGCAAGATCAATTTCAACTTCATGTTCTTGCAGATAAACAATGTAGTCAGAATCTGCCCCCCCCCCCCCCCTAAGTTGGTTTCCTTGCTCTATGAGACCTTCTTAATTGGGGATTTACATTTTGGTGTTGTTCTGCAGGCTGATCTTGAGGTTCTACAAGCTGTGGTTGATCAGGTAAGGGTTCAGGGTTAGCTTGATCATCTGCAAAATGCATTTCTTGATCAATAAGTTGATCTTGTGCATTTTGAGTTTCTGGAACACTAATGGCTGCTTGTGTATCATGAACTATAGGCAATATACTTTTAGAATGCTCATTATCCACTATTTCTTCAAATTCTGAAGATAAATCCTAAAAACTTGTATTGTGAATTTTCTCATCCAAGAATTTTACTTAATGTGTTTCAAAAATTCTAGGCGAGTGATGAGCTGCATAAAGCCTATAACCCTTAGTTTTTCAGGGTAGCCTATAAAATAGCAGCTTACTGTTTTAGCATCAAGCTTGTTAATGTTTGGATTGTAAATTCTAGCTTTTGCAAGGCACCCCCATACATGACAATGGTGGAGGCTAGGGATTCGGCCACACCATAACTCAAAAGCAGTTTTCTCTATAGCTTTACTAGGTGTTCTATTGCAAACATATTTTGCAGTCCTTAAAGCCTCACCCCATAAAAACCTAGGTAGGCCTGTTGTGCACATCATGCTCCTGACCATATTCAAAAGTGTCCTATTCTTTCTCTCAGCCATACCATTCTGTTAAGGATTATATGGCGTGGTGTATTGAGCTTTAATGCCTTGTTCCTGTAGAAACAAGGCAAAGGGACCCTTTTGTTGTCCACTCTCTGTGTATTTTCCATAAAATTCACCACCTCTATCTGACCTAACAGTTTTGATTTTCTTTTCTAGTTGTTTTTCTACTTCAGCCTTAAATATTTGAAAGGCTTTAAGTGCTTGAGATTTTTCTGAAAGTAGATAAACATAACAATATCTAGAAAAGTCATCGATGAATGTTATGAAATACACATTTTCACAGATTGTTTGAGTTCTAAATGAACCACATATGTCAGTATGTATGAGCTCTAAAAGTGCTTGGCTTCTGTATGCAGTCTTTTTCTTTAAGTTAGTTATCTTTCCCTTAAAACATTCAACACAATCTTGTAAATCAGAAAAGTCAAGTTCATTCAAGATATTGTTTTTAACCAAAATTTTCAATCTCTATTTTGATATATGGCCAAGTCTTCCATGCCACAAATATGCAGATTTTTCATTGCATTTAGTTCTTTTAACACCAATTAAAGTGTTACTCGATGTGTTATTATTTTCAACAAGAGAAATTTCTTGTTGATTGTGTGAACAATTTAACTGTAGGTAATCATTCAATATAACACCAGAACTAATTTGAATTGAATCTTTAGAAATAATAATTCCATTATTGTCAATAAGAAGTCTACATCTAGATTTAACCAAAAGAGAAACTGAAACTAAATTCCTTCTCATGGAAGGTACATAATAAACATTATCCAAAACTAACAACTTCCTGAACCAAGATCTAATTTTAAGGTTTCAATAGCTTTGACTGCCACTCTCATGTCATTGCCTACACACAGGTCCACTTCATCACTTCTTGGGACTCTCTTCCTTATGAATCCCTGCAAGGAATTAGTAATATGTAAGGGACTTCCTGAATCAATCCACCAAGTTTTTGGTTCAACATTAACTAAATTCATTTCTAAAGAAAACAGTGAGTTAGAAAAATTACCCTTTCTGGTCAACCAATTCTTAAAGCCTGTGCAGTCTTTCTTCATGTGCCCAACTTTCTTACAAAAATAGCACTTAAATTTGAATGGTTTGTTTGCTTTGGCTACTCCGGAGTTAGACCCTTTGGTGATGGTTTTGGTAGGCTTGAGTTTAGACTAGTTCTGGTATTTCTTCTTAGGCTTTTCAACAAGGTTCACCGAGGTGCTTGGATCTTTTTCCTTCCTAATCTTGTCTTACTCATCTACACAGATGGCAATCAGTTCCTTGAGGCTCCATGTTTCCTTTTGAGCATTGTAGCTAGTCCTGAGCTGGCTAAAACTATTAGGCAAGGAATGTAGCACAGTGTACACTACATAATCATCAGTGACCCCTATGTTGAGGTCCCTTAGCTGAGCATTAATCTCAATAAGCTTCATGATATGCTCTCTCACTTTTCCTGTTCCAATGTACTTAAGGTCGTTAAACTCCTTTGCCAGCCTAGCTGCCTCAGCTTTATCACTTTCCCGGTACATATCGTGAATAGCATACAGAAAATCCATGGCTAGATCAAGTTCTTCTATACTACCCCTAACTGTGTCTGACATGGTAGTCCTAATAACATTCTTTGCCATCTTATTAGCCTTATGCCGCTCCTTAAAAATTAAAATATTTCTTCTCTTCATCTGTGCTTTCACTAGTAAGCAACTCAGGTTCATCCTCGGTTAAGCAAAGGTCCATGTTTTGGTTCATGGCTAGATAAAAGTCCACTTGATTTCTCCACTTCTTGTGGTTATATCCAATTAAGAGCTGAATGATGTTCAAGGTTACAGTAGGGATTCCTAAAGAGCAAAACAAAAGAAGGTTTTGTGAGTTTTCATCTGTGGAGTTCTTAAAATCTTTAAGTTTTATGTTTTTTGTAACTTCAAGCAATATCAAATCCAAACAATGCAAACAGAAAACAAAAACAAAACCACAAGCTATGTCACATATGAACAGCCCTTTAACCAAAATTAATAGCATGCAACACTTTTGAGCAGAAGACATGATATTCTGAAGGTTCCAAATCAACATGTCACATTTATTCAATCCAAGTCATCCAAAGAACACAAAGCACATCTTTAGACAAAAATTTGAATTCTCAGTATCCATATATGAAAAGAATAATTATGCATATTGTTATCTGCATTCTAAAATCATACTGTACTACTTCTTTGGAAGCAAAATTATATGCATAATTTTAAAACAGATGATACAATTTTCAGGTTTGTTAACTTGAGATTATCTACAAGAATTAGTGAAGAATGCTTTCTGTAATATGTTCACTCAAACCTACAGAAAACACAAACCAAATTGAGCTTGAAAACTTAATTTTCTATCCGGATCAATGATCTTTATAAGAACTAAGCTCTTTGTACCTATTGTATTTTAACAATGCCTAAAGATTTTGGGAGTTTTCTGCATGCATTCTCATACCATGACTTATAGATACAAAACTTAGGGCTAGTTTGGGATTGCTGTGACTTTTAGAAAAAACTGCTGTTGCTGTGTTGTGAGAATAATCAGCTGTGAATTAAAACAGTTTCTTGTTTGGTAAATAATATTTTTAAAAGTGTTGTCAGTACATAAAACAACTGCAGAGTGTGTTTTGATCTACAGCAGTTTCTAAAAGTAACCTCTAGACTGCTTCTAAAATCTGCTGCCAGTGACTTATAATTTTCAATTAAAGCTGCTTTTTATTTATTTACCAAACACAATAAAATCTAAAATTTTGAATAAAAGCTGATTTTTTTAAAGCGAAGCAATCCCAAACGGGGCCTTAAGGATTCACTTTAAACATGCATATCAAATCACAAACACAACCAACACAGATATGCAAGCACAGTTTCGATTTCACAAAAACACAAAAGCATCCAAGAAAATTAAATTTCCTCCGGTCACCATCTACTCTAGCCTATGCGCACGCCGGGAATGCTATTAGGGGTCTTGTGCTCATCAATTGACAAAACAAAATTGAATCGAAAACCGAGTTTTCTGTAAAAACCTGATCTTTGCAATTTTCTCAATTTTGCCGCAAAAAATCATTCACGGAAGCATGAATTCAAAACAGAAGGCAGCAAAAAATCCTTGTTGGCATCTTAATGGGGCAACACAGGGGTCTTGAATCCCTACAAGATGAATTCATCTCATGCATCTCCGATTCTGAATACCTAGAACCAATCCTAGCTTCATGTGACCGTTATAATAACGGTCACTTTCTTTAGTTTTTGAACGAGTTTTTGGAGTTGGGTCTGGGCCTTGGATCAGCACATGTTGCTTCTTGGGCCAAAAGGGTTTTCTGAAGATGGCCAAAACGCGGCCGTTTTATTGCAAAGCAATTTTTTTTTTTTTTTTTTGAAAACCTTAAAACAATTTTGTATGAAGACAATTTTGAAGAACAATTTGTGAGCCTAAGCTCTGATGCCAATTGTAAAACTAAAATACAATCAAGCTCACAAAATTACATGTTCTCCATTACCATTAGAGGATCAAAAATGTACCATTGATAACCAAAGTTGAAGCCATTGTTGCAGCTGCAGAAACAAGGATGAAGGCGATGCTGAAGTCTTATGTTATTCACCAACTTTAAGCTTCTGAATGGGCAGAACACAATGCTTGCAAAATCAGTGGTGATAACAGGGACCCTAACCTCTTATTTATACAAGTTCAAGTCTTATGAATACTCCCATAAATGTTTTCCTTGAGGAACAAGAACTGTACAATTGTAATCCTAATGCATCATAGTTTGGACTTTCTTGTAGTCCAAATAATGGATTCCTAAGCCAATGCTAAATACACTATCACATTAGATATTTAGGTTGATTTTTTTCCAGATCTATGTTGTATTCGATTTAATGTTTTGATGGTTTCCTAGTTACTCTAGGATAACTGGTGATAATTTCTAGTTTAGTCTAACACTTGAAACAAGCTAGAGCAGCCGAGTGAGAATGTGGAGTTATACATGGAACATGTGCGTACACGCTTTATTCTTTCAAGTCTTGTTAATTGGATACATGTTCGCAAGGAAAGCACTAGTTGATGCATGCTTTCACCCATGTTGGAGAAGTGCGCATATGTATGTGGTTCAAAAAAGACAAGCTATTGATGACAGCCAAAGCATGCAGCCAAACAATTCTGATCTTTCGAGAGAATAGACTAGCAGTGACGTCCTTTACATACATGTTTGTGGAGAATGATTAATGATGGTGGTGGACTGGTGGTGGTGGTTCCGTGGTTGATGCTGACAGCACCACTACTCTTGGTGCTTGGTGAGAAAGATAGAGAGGAGGGAGGTGGCTGCGCGCATGAAATGGGGAAATGGTCTGATGACATCATCATGACTTCAGCAGGATTCAGTTATTAAAATTTGAGTGGTGCTATTCACACACCCATTCAGTTATTAATTTAATTCAATTTATTTTTATAAATTACTCTAATTACCCTTTCTTACAATTTTTTTTTTCTTTTTTCTACTTGGCAAGTCAATTGTGAATCAATTATCATCTAAATCGCAAGGTTTGTCATCATACGAGTAGGAGCGGTAAGACGCATAGGGTTGCACCTACCTTATTAAAGTTTCTTGTCTCTTATAGATTGGCAATAAGCCATTTTTAGATGCAGTTTGCAAATTTGAAAAATATCTAGGTACAAAAAAGAAAAAAAAAAGGAATATAATTCAAAATTAATTGAACAAGACTTAACTGATCGATTGGCAAGACAAATGCAGACACACGCATAATCAATGGTATGAAACTTTTTTTTTTTTTTTGAATAAAGGGCTGATGCGGCTGCCCTCAAGCCTTGATTAATGAAACTGTCGAATATAAGAAGGGGGACATATTAAGCCTAAACCCCTTATTACAATAAGCATCTAGAGTATGTCCTGAAACAATATCAGGAATCTCTATATAAGACATGTATTCTAACAAGCACCAACTAGCAAAGAGTGCACTAATGACTACTCCATTTGCTTTGACATAGCATTGACATAACGGAAAGATAACTTGATATGTAACTAAATTACCGGGTAGCATAATTACCAGTAGCCCAACTTTCCTACTATG
This sequence comes from Rosa multiflora, assembly GCA_002564525.1. Taxonomy (NCBI): domain Eukaryota; kingdom Viridiplantae; phylum Streptophyta; class Magnoliopsida; order Rosales; family Rosaceae; genus Rosa; species Rosa multiflora. The sequence goes on from BDJD01001625.1 coordinate 333,774, forward strand.
TTGCCGCCGGAGAGTAGATCCGAGAGCACTTAGCTTCACCCTGCCACTAGACGGAAGCAACCATTTGACAAAGCAAGAGACTCGTGCCTACCTAGAGCAGACAAGGCACTCTGAGTGCACACACAGGCACAATGCCCAACTAGTCCTCCACAACTAATGTAGGGGCTTATTACTCGCATAAAGCGACATATAACTAACCAACATAAATAAACTTAGACCTAGGGCAGGGCCCAAAAAATGAGCCCAAGCCCATGTAGCTAGAGGATCAGAGCCAACATGACAAGGCCAGGCCCAATACTGTTTTAACCACAGCCAATATCCTGGCACCTTCGTCGCACCTCCACCTATTTTGGGTCGCCGTCGTCATCAGCTCTCCACCAGCCTCGCAACCTAAGCTGTTGGCCATCATTCTACCCAAATCAGATTTGGGATCACCCATAGATCCAAACCAGAGCAGGTCATCCATCGTCCCTCCTCTACTGACTTCGCACGATCCCGACATTGCTCCCAAACCAGGGACTTCCGACTAGCCCCGCGACAGCAGCGTCATCTGACGACCCGCCAAAGAGTACCAGACCACTGCTTTCCATCAACCGTGATCTCCATAGCCACTTCTCTCAAATCCCAGCGATCCAGATCGGATCCACTCTGATTGAGAACCCAACAACCTCACCACAGACCCGTCCTTGATGGATGAACAATCAGACCAGTCCGGCTGCACCCAGAAAGTGCCGACGAGGTCAATGACGACGCCGAGGCGGAGGGCCTCCGGACAAGTGCAAACACGGCTAGGGGTTCTTCCTGTTTTGGCTCGCGGCGCTCTCGATGATAAGAAATTTTACCCACAATAATAGATAACTGTAATGAAAGAATACTGACCCGTAAATAAAAGTTTAACATTACACTGAAAAAAACACTAGGCTTTTGAACTTCATTTCCAGTATGTAAGAAGTAGATCCTACGCAATAATATCTCAAATGTTGCAAAATAGCATCCAAAGAAAGTACAATAGCACTTCAGTCAAAAGATTCTTGTTACGTAATGGCACTACAAATCTGCAACAAAACATAAACAAAAAGAGCATGATGTTAGTCAATGCAGAGTTTTATAATGGATATCAATAGTCACAGAAACTTTCTTTGATTACTTCCTCATCACTCAAAACTTAACTTCTTCATGCAAAATCTAAAGATCATGGTCAAAATTTTGTTGTAAGCAAAAAATTTGAATCATCAACCCTACATAAGATTTTAAGAACATTATCTAATGACCTAGAAAAAGAGTTTACCTCATTAAAATCGTCAACGTTCAGGAAGCAATAAAGGTGCTCCATATTTCAGTTAATATTTTAGTTGCCTTGCAAAAATAAAGAAGACAAAACACGCAATGTCCTTGATTACTTCCTCATCACTCAAAACTTAACTTGTTCATGCTAAATCTAAAGAGAAATTAGGAAATTTGATACCAATTTGTCACACCCCAAACCCGGCATATGACTTAAGGAGTTCTCAAGCAAGAGAAATTTAGAATAAGACCAAATTTAACACAATTTAAAGTGGAACCTTAAGGCAGGAACAGTTCAGCTTTGGAGATTTACCAAAAATTCATTTGTGTAACACTTGAAAATTTTCAAAATCAAAGTAAACACATTAAGGTAGAGCCTGCTAAAATTTCATGCGGTTTGGAGTTAGGGAAGTAAGGCAAAACTTGAACACAAACTGACTTGCAAAATAAGGGTTTTGAAGTTCTTGTCTGCGGGAAAATAAGTTTTCAGAATTTGACGATGATTGACTTGCAAAATAAATAAAAAATAATCAAAATTGCAAGAGATGGTAGTTAGGGTAATTTGTAATAATAATATATATATATATTTTTTTTAAAAGGATCAAAAGATTTCACTAAGGCCTCATTTGGATGGCAGGAAATCATGATATGGAATGAGAATTAATTTCATTTTCCATTCAGATGTGCCGTTTGGTTGTAATTAAAAATTGAAAAGGAAATAAAAATAAAGATTTGACTGGAAATTGACTCCTTTATAAAGCCTTAGTAGAATTACCAGTCAGGGATGATATTCTATTTTCATTTACCGCTGTCAAAAACAAAATTATATTAATTATCCCTCTAAAAATTTATATTCCCCACCAATATTTCTTATAAATTGATGTACTTTAATTAGTAAAATGGCGTTATTAATATCACCGTCTAAATTTTTTATAAAATAAAGCTCTCAAAAAAAATTTTTGTTCACCGCTGCTCAATGCATACAAGAATTTCAATTCGCATAAGGCTCTAACATCGTCTTCTGATCACGAAGGTAGTCTCTGCAATTCTGATGGGAGTCCAAGCCCCAGCCCTGAGCTTCAGGTTCGTTGATAATTTCCTCTTGTTTGCAACGCAATAGTTTTAGCGAATCCATTAGACAACAATTTTGATTCTTGATTTTTTTTATATTTTAGTTCATCTGTTAGATCATTGTTCGTTTCGATTGTGGCGCTCGTCTCCCTCGTCCCATTCTCTTTCCCTCAGAGCGATTGATCTCATACCTCTGATCAATCTGTTTGATCCATCTAATGGCCGGTAGGTATATTTGATCATTCTTTCTATCCAGACCTAGGTTTAATTGGAATTACAGGGCTGGCTATAGTTTGTAATATGTGCATCTGTTCATGATTTGAAGATGATTTCTGGTTAGCTTAAAGCTAATGCTGGAAGCTAAGTTATGCCTTATTCTTTGCTAGCATTTGTTCCGTTTTGATATATATGCGTGTCGAAAATTGTGTAATTGCACGCATCTTTCTTATTAGCATTGTTATTGTTACTAGTTTTGACGCCCAGAAATCCCCAAGCCTCCTCGGTGAACTTGGGCTTGGAACTGGGGCCTCGAAAAATAGCTAGGTCGGTAGTACTAGAGGGGGTTGGAGCCTGTGAGGGAAGCAAACCATGGGCCTGAAGCCGTTCAGTTTGTCTACAAGCTTGTACAAGATCGTTGCAAAAGTGTTGACCGGAAGATTAAGGCCAGGTGGTGAAAGACACTGTATCTTGTGTCTAGGGACCTTTTGCTAAAGAATAGGTAGATTCTTGGTGCAGTTCTGGTGGCAGATTAGGTGGATGATGTGGTGAGAATGGAAAAGAAAGGGGGTCTAGTTGAAAATTGACTCTGAGAAAGCCGACAGTCATCTCGACTGGAATTTTTTGGATTCTGTATTGGGAATTTAGGGCTTGGGACTCAGATGGAGCAAGTGGATTGGGTGGTGTCTTAAGTCAGAAAATTCTCCTGCAATTTAAATGGAGATCAAGAGGGAAGTCTGAAGGTACTAGAGGTTTGAAACAAGGGGATCAGTCTCCTTTTTTTCTTTATTCTGATTGGTAACTGTTTTTAACCAGACTAACAGTGAGGGCTGAGAATTGTAGTTTATTGAAGTTTGGCTGTAGGGAGAGAAAATATTGAATTTACTCACGTTCAGTTTGCTGATGATACCATTGTCTTTTTTAGTGATGAGCAGAGTTGTGCTGATCTGAATTTGATCTTAGAGAGCTTAGATTTGGTTTCAGGGTTGAAAATAAACAATGATCACCTTAGTGATTGGAATGTGGTTTCCAGGAAGTACTAAAGAGAAGGAGGTCTGGAGATATGAAATTTCATTGTGAAGAATATCTTGCTGGGGATGTGGCTGTGGAGATTTCCTATGGAGAGAGACTCCTTGTGGCACAGTCTAATCACAAGTCTAGTTATCATGAAAATAAATCAGACTCTAATCTTGTTCATCAAGGTTCTAGCAGAAGCCCTTGGAAGGACATTTCAGCTGGTTTGGACAATTTTCAAGTGTTTTCAGATTGTAGTGGGTAACGGGAGAGGAGTAAGATTCTGGGATGACAATTGGACGGGGTACAAACTGTTTAATGAAACGTTTCCAAAACTTTTTAAACCGTCAAGATTCAATCACACATTTATTGAACATCTAGCCATTCTAAACATTTTTCCGGTGAGTTGGAACTTTGGTTTTAGGACAAAATTTACATGATGAGGAGACAAAGGTAGTTTCTTTATGTGCTTCGATTGGTAGAAAGAATTAATTTGGTGAGTTCAAAAAGAGATGTGAGGAAATGGAAGTTGGAAGCATTTGGTACTTTCTCCTGCAAGTACATTCACAATTTTCTGAATGAGGGTAGCTCTGATCCAAGCTTTTCTCCTGCAAAGTTCATTTGGAATGCCAAAGTTCCTCCAAAGATGAAGGTCTTAGGCTGGTTGGTGGTGCATCAGAATGAATGCTTCTCGGATGCTTCAATGGAGAGGCCAACTTGCTGGTCTCACCTCATTAGTGTCTTGTGCAAATTTTTTGTTATTAATATATTTTTATTTTTGTGCATTGTGGGGTGACTGCCTATCCTCGGCAGAAGTTATATACGGAGGCTGGGGTGGTTTAGGAGTCCCCAGTGGAGACTTCTGCTTTGTTTTCTGAAAACCATTATCAGTTTGGTAAAGGGAAGAAAGCCAAAGTGTTGTGGGGCTGTGGTGTCTTGGCTGTTTTTTGGGTACTATGGATGGAAAAGAAATAGGAGAATTTTGAGTTAAAGGGGCAGAGATTGAGGAACTTTGGGAGTGAGTGAGATTTTGGTCCGCTCTTTGGCTTCAGTTTCTGAGGCTTTTAAAGATCACAGCTTCTCTTGTAGTTTGAGGGACTGGCAGGCGGGCAGAATTAGTTTAGCAATTTTATTTCTTTTTGGGAGTTTCTTTTGGGGTTACTGTTTTTTATCTTTCTGCTGTACAGTTTGCGCATTGATGCCTTTCACTTTTACGTTTGGACTGCATAATAATGATGCCTTTTGCAGGTAATGGTCCTCCGCCAAAGCCGTGGGAGCAAGCAGGCTCCTCCTCTGGGCCTGCACCTTTTAAACCATCATCAGCTGGAAGCACAAGTGATGTAGTGGAGGCTTCAGGAACTGCTAGACCTGGAGAAATAGTATCAAGTACTGATAAAACCGCCATAATTAATCAAAATACTCTTGGTAGGCCTGTTCCCTCTAGGCCTTGGGTGCAGAACTATGGAAGTAACACATATGGAGGTTTGTGAACAAGTTCTTTTCCCTCCCTCCCCTTGTTTGTGGCTTTCCATTTTTTCTTGGCTTCCATTATATCTCTCTGTGTGTGTGTCATTTTTTTAATATTAATTTATGTTATGTTTGCCTATGACAGGCTATGGTTCTACAACGAACTATAACTCAGGTTATGGCTCTGGAATGACTGGCATATCTGGAATGTATGGCGGTACATATGGTGGCAATGGAGGATTATATGGTGGAGGGATGTATGGCAACAGCATGTATACCGGAGGATATGGTGGGCTTTATGGTGGATCTTCTGGGATGTACGGGGCTGGGTCTTCTGGGATGTATGGTGGTGGAATGTACAATAGTGGCATGGGAGGCCCAATGGGTGGCTATGGAATGGGCATGGGTGGTCCTTATGGAGGTCAAGATCCAAATGATCCATATGGTGGTCCTCCATCTCCACCAGGGTTTTGGGTTTCAGTACTTCGGGTGGTAAGCATCTCCTTTTGGCTTGGTAGTAATTTCTGTTGGAGGGATGAAAAATGCTTGATAGCTAATATATTATTATTTTATAGCATTGTAGAATTCAGAACTTTCTAATGAATAAATGAGGATGCTTTATTAATAGGTTTACTTACTACCATCGAGATCAAATAAAGTTTTTGTTAGAGTGAACTAGTTGATGATACATTTAATACAGATACTCTCAATTGTTCCTGTTCTTGCAGATGCAAGGTGTGGTTAACTTTTTCGGTCGGATTGCAATTCTAATAGACCAGAATACACAGGCATTGCATTTGTTCATGACTGCTCTTCTTCAGGTTTTTATCTGCCATTATGTATTCTAATTTGTCTCGAGCATAGAATCAACACATTGCTGCAGGAAAAATTGGCAAATGCATTGGCAACCCTTCAGAATGAGGGTTTAGAGCTGTAGAAAGTCCAAAAATTTAACATGTTTGGCTAAAGTTTATGTTGTGTTTTGCTATCTTCCTTTCGTACTTTGTTGTTAAAGTGGTAATCCCATCCCTAAGTTGCCTTGTCTTCATGCAAAAGAATAGTTTTAGGCACCTGAATACTAAAATCTATGGTGGTGAAGCTTTTACATATTCTCACTTGCTTGGTTATAGTGGATAATTGCCATAGCCGTGTGAGCATTTAAATCATCTCAGAAAATGCTTAAATTCTGCTGACTGTTTTGACAATACTCTGTTGCAGCTTTTTGATCGCTCTGGTATTTTGTACGGGGAGCTAGCTAGGTTTGTATTGAGAATATTGGGAATCAGAACAAAACCCAAGATGGGGCCTCCACAAGGACCCAATGGTCTTCCGTCTCCTGGACCCGGCAGTGCTTCTGAAAACCCTAATTACATTGAGGGGCCAAAGGCTGCTCCTAGTGGTTCCTGGGAGAATGTTTGGGGAAATGATACCAGTAAATGACAGAGGCAAGACAAATCATTGTCATTTGATTGGCCTGTGAATCTCTTCTTCCGTTCAGTTAAACAGAAGAAAGAAGAAGACATCTGCCGACTCCTCATTCTTAATGAAAACCTGTGCAAATATGATTGTAGCATCGAAGTCCTGTAGTCTCTGCAACTCATACCGTAAGTCTGATCGTGGGTTAAATGGTTAAATGGTAAGCTCTGTGTCACTGGATGAAATGGTCAAATGGTTACCATGGCAACCTCTTTTATATCCATAACACTGCTGTAATAAATGTCTCTTTTAACCCCAAAATAATTGCCTGATCTACTGGAATTTTGTAATGTCGGGTATTTTGCTTGCTATGCTTCGGCATGATTATTGGATGAGGAATCTGAGAGAGTTCTAGTGTTTCGACTTTAACTTGTATACAAACTTTATGAAATTGTACAGGAGTTAATTGATTACTAACTTCATCTGACAAGATCTGTTCATCTCATCGAAACCTAGTTTCCATGAGACACCAGAATTAACCGTGTGTTCCAGAATCCAGAGCGAGGCCATGATGGTTCACAACTACAGATAATGAATTATCAACACGAACGTTCATATTTTATGGGTGTTGATGAGGGATTGCTGACGAGTACCTGTGTCATTTTATATTTGTATGCCTAACATTGAGCATCTGCAAACTTTTGCTGAATATTTGGGAGCCAGAAACAACTGTATGAGTGCTGATGCTGGTTCTGTACGATTTGAGAGACAGCATGTCAGCTAAGGACATTGGGTAAGAAGTTCTGGGATAATCTTTCAGTGGCTCTTTCTTCGCGAGCACATAAGGACCTTGTCAGCTACTATTTTAATGTTTTCATGCTCTCCGGAGCGTGCTGAACAGAATAGGTTTGATCCTCCAAACATTGATAACGATAATGATGTGTCGCCGAAATTAAATTTGGAATATCGTAGAGGATACAGAGTACCCTGTGGTGGTAATTCCTGTATATCCTGCCTATAATCAGGAAGAAACACTTCCATGGTTGCCATGAACACACTGGGTAAGCTCATCACATAGATAGTTGGAACGAGATGGTGCCGTGGTTGGTTTCAACGATGTTAATGAATGATGGGGGTGATACAGATGATGGCTCACGATCATCTCATTCTGGGAATTCCCCCGGTGATTTTGGCGGAGCCACCAAATCTCAGCTTTTCGGGTCAAATACCTGATCATAACGGGGAGGATTATGGTCTATATTCAAGATGAGTCTTGCATATCCTACGAGTATCAGCGAGAGAGTTAATCGATAATGATGCAAGTGAACATGCTCCTTCTCTTGATGAGTAGCATTTGAATTAACCTTTGTGCTTTTGAGTGACAATGTTCAAGAGGAAGAATCCTTAGGGTGCTAGGAATGGCAAGTGCAAGGACTCAAACTCGGCTTTGAGCTCTATGACACTCCCTTAAAGGTGAAAGTAGATTTCCTTCAATGTCTTGAGATCTTAGAAGACGGTGAGTTTGTAACTGTATTAGTACTCCACCTACTAGACCCGCGCGTTCTGGCGGGGTCCTCCGCTTGTGCTTTGCCACCAAAATGTTTAATTTGAGCATTTTATTCGTACAAGGAGATCCACAACTCCTCCATCGATCTCCTTTTCTCAACAACTGGACAAACAAACCAAATCATTTGGTGAGGCACTCACTACTTTAACGTTACGTACAAAATAAGAAAATAATTTCTTACGTATAAAAAGAAAATGTTCCACAAGACATAACGGAGGGTCGTGCAGGTCATGACATCACCTTAATGACCATCTCGACCAGCTTAGATGCGTCTATGTATAAATCGGCATTGAGTCTCAATCTCTAAGCTTTGAATATGAATACCCTGTTGGAGTGATGGGGACTTTCGTACCAAATCTAATTTAGTCCGCACACAACTCTGTCATGAATGAGGCATTTTAACAGTGGTGCTCGCCCGGTCAGCAATTGACTAAGAAAATGATGCTCAATCATCCTTGGATGTAAATCTAATGGTGAAGGGTGGTTGTGAATTATTTTCTTTATTAGTCACTGACCGGGTGAACATTTCTGGCCATTTTAAAGCTCCTCGCCCCTAACTTGCAATGTAAATGGGGAACCCACTCCCACACCCATAATGCCAAATTCGGGCAAGCCCCTTGGTGTCAGTGTTCTCAGAACCAGTTTGCTCATCTCCTACTAACTAGTGACTTTCGTTCGTGAGATCTATGACTCTAATCTAATTAAAATAAAATAAGAATCACCCAACTAAAAGATATTTGTTTTAACAGTGGTGTTCACCTGGTCAGTTGCAGACCAAAAAATTTATGCTCAATAACCCATAGATTTACATCCAAGGATGGAAAATAAAACACCTCAACTTAATAATAATTCTCTCTGCAATTATATTTACATCTACAAGGGTGGTTAAGTATTATTTTCTTAGTCAATGTAAACATTTTTGCTTATTTTAAAAGTAATGCAATGTACTTATTTATGGTCACAGTATATTAATTTTTCTTTTTTTGTTACATAATCAATTTAATCTTCACTGATTGAAAAACAAAAATCATCTCCATTAATATTACGAATATTCAATTCTCCATTTCCATCAAATCCTTTTCAAAAAAATTGGTCAAACCACGAAAACTTTCCTTATATGTTTAAATGCGAACCGCAGCTCTGATCCAATGGCTGATGTTGCAAGTTCGCATCAAACCCGCACAGTCTTAGCCCGCACCTGATAGTCTCCCGTTGCCATTGAATCAAATTCGCTTTGCTATTTAAACCAAGTCGTGCATTGCAGTTGCAATGAATTAGGAGGCATCAGTAAATTCTCCATAAGGGAAAGGAACCCAGCAGAAGAACAAGGGAGGAGGAGCTAGCTTTTCCGGTATATTCTACCATTCCTTCTTCCTTGAATTTCTTCATTTCATCCTTCAGATCTAATCACATTTTCTTTTGTTTGATGATTCATGAATGATTGAGTGACCATGATGGTGATTCGTGTTTCCATACATCTGATCTGATTCTGTTACGGTTGATAAATTTTGGGTGTGGTTTGATAATTCTAGATCTACTTGCATTTGTGTGGAATGTGAATGTGATTTTGATTCTTGGTAATGAAGCTATTGTAGTTGCGGCTGTTTTGAGCATTATTGAAGGATGAAAATGTGGTTTTATTGAATGGATATGGTGATTGTCAATGCTTCATTGAGGGGATCTAGATCTGGATCATTAATATACCTTTGGCGATTTGATTTGATCTCAATTATGATCAGTAATGTTTGTCAAATGTATTGGTGATTATCATTAGGGATCCCAGATTTGTATTTTTCATGTTTTCTTTATTCGTGAAACGTCGGCGTTTTGTCTTAGAGTATTGTTTGTCTCTGTACTACCGTGTCTTTATATTGGTTCATTCAATCGAAGAAATGAATTGGTATTCAATCATGTTTTTGTAACCTGACTTAGGGAATGATTAGGCTGTTGGAATGAGCTATAATGTCTCTTCTGGTGTATGTTGTTGTTGACTTCTTGTTGCTGATTTTGTTGAATTCAGTTTATGATATTTGTCCACTACCAAGAACGTCAGTGATAATTTTGTCTTCTTTGTTTCTATTTATCTTACCTTAATCTGATGAATAGGTTCATCTGAGATTTTTTCTTTGGTGTATAGGTTTATCTAATCTTAACGTAGTGAATAGGTTTGTTTGTTTCAAAACTGATCACACTGGATCAAGAAGCTTGTCTGGTGGATGTTGTTTTCTATTTTTGATGTGAACCTTGTCTGGTGGATGTTGTTTTTTTATTTTTGGTGTGAACCTTGTCTGGTTTCTTCACCATATAATTTTCTTTTAGATCTAACTACCTCCCCTATCATTTGAATAATGCAACCCTTTTGCATAGCTAGAGTATATATTATGTTTTAAATACCTTGTCTGGTTTCATTTTGTTTGGCATTTTACTTTTGTTTTTTTATCTTGTTTTGATTATGATATAAATGAACATAATATATGAACAGGTTATAGAGTGAAACAAAAATGGTGAAGATCTGTTGCATTGGTGCTGGATATGTCGGGGGTCCTACGATGGCAGTGATTGCACTCAAGTGCCCCTCTGTTGAAGTTGTTGTTGTTGATCTTAATCAGAAACGGATTGATGCTTGGAACAGTGACACACTTCCAATTTATGAGCCTGGTCTTGATGATGTTGTCAAACAGTGCCGAGGCAAGAACCTCTTCTTCAGCACCAAGGTGGATGAGAGCGTAATGGAAGCTGATATAGTGTTTGTCTCTGTCAACACCCCAACCAAAACAACGGGTCTTGGAGCAGGCAAAGCAGCCGATCTGACTTATTGGGAGAGTGCTGCTCGAATGATTGCTCGTGTATCAAAGTCCAGCAAAATTGTTGTTGAGAAATCTACAGTCCCAGTCAAAACAGCTGAGGCAATAGAAAAGATTTTGACCCACAACAACAAATCAGAAATCCAATTCCAAATTCTCTCAAACCCAGAATTTCTTGCTGAGGGAACTGCAATCGAAGACCTTTTTCACCCTGATCGTGTCCTCATTGGTGGCAGGGAGACCCCTGAAGGCCAGAAAGCTGTCCAAGCATTGAAGGATGTTTATGCTCAGTGGGTGCCTGAAGACAAAATCCTCACCACCAATCTTTGGTCTGCAGAGCTCTCCAAGCTTGCTGCCAACGCATTCTTGGCCCAGAGAATTTCATCTGTCAATGCCATGTCTGCTCTTTGTGAGGCTACAGGGGCCAATGTTGCACAAGTGTCATATGCTGTTGGCAAGGATAGTAGGATAGGACCAAAGTTCCTTAATGGTAGTGTTGGTTTTGGTGGATCTTGCTTCCAGAAGGATATCCTGAATCTGGTTTACATTTGCGAATGCAATGGCCTTCCAGAGGTGGCAGAGTACTGGAAACAGGTCATTAAGATCAATGATTATCAGAAGAGCCGTTTTGTGAACCGTGTTGTTGCTTCCATGTTTAACACAGTGTCCAAGAAGAAGATTGCCATTCTTGGTTTTGCCTTCAAGAAAGATACTGGTGACACTAGGGAGACCCCCGCTATTGATGTGTGCCAGGGGTTGTTGGGTGACAACGCCGACCTGAGCATATATGACCCACAGGTTACTGAAGACCAGATCAAGATAGATCTCACATCGAAAAAATTTGACTGGGACCATCCTCTTCCCCTACGGCCAATGAGTGATACCACTAC
>BDJD01001625.1:349382-383340 GCA_002564525.1 Rosa multiflora
ATGTATCTAGTTTCTCAAGAAAAGATAGCGGTGAAAGTTATCATCATAATGCTGATTGAAATTTTAAGAAAGAAGAAGAAAAAACTGCAGAAAAGCTCATACTTCCGTAGTTTTCACACTGGTTAACTATTACAATGAGCGAAGTGCAGGTATTTATACTAAAACTGACTAGTGGTCTTAACAACAACTCTTCCACTATCTATTTTGACATCTTGGACCGAGCTTAATCGTCATTAGCTGGATTATTTCCTTGGTTAGCAAGCTTACTTCCTTGGTTAGCAAGACAGCGTGACGACCACAGTTTGCTTCTTTTTGCCAAAGACACTAGCTTCTTTTTTCTTTTCTTTTTTCAACAGACTTGCAATGAAATTTTAAAGATTAAAAATTTTTGGAATCATCATTGTGTCACCTATGTAATGTTTCACAATGGAAACTTTCCACATTAAAGGCCCTCGCTGCTCATGTTGAGCTGGACCACATATGAACCTAAAGACCTGTAACCAGGCTACACTTCTTGTATAACAGATTACCGAGTACGTTCTTGTCTGTACATATGTTGCCAAAGAGAAATTTTAGGTGGCAAACTCTATTTAAATCTGTCTTCTCTTGATTATCCCCACAAGCACAGGATAGTACTACTGTATTAGTTTCCTGGGAGAAGATCCTCTCCTGAGCTGTCACCTAAGCTTACCCATGGACATTGATTTGCACTTTGCAGCGTGCCTGAAAACTTGGTGTCCCCTTATAATTGTAGATAAACTATAAAAATCACAGTTACTGGTGCACGCCCATAAATTCTAAACCCCAATCATTTCCTGCTCCTGAACCAAAACTAAAGTGTAACCAACACATACCAGGTCTCCATGAGCTACATTTTCTTCAGAGAACAAAAGGAGGGGAAAACATGAACTGCAATGTAAAAGTAGATGGTCTCTCTTCTGAGGTGCAAGGCTCTTCTAAACTACTGTCGAATAAATATCAGGAAAGAACTAATTCAGAAAGGTCCTGTAACTCTGTTTCTCAGTGATACTTTGTTTCCAAGCTTCCTAGTTCTCTGGCCCAGCCTTGCATTATGTTATTCAATTCGGTTTAATGAAGAATATTTGTATACCAAAAAAATGTTCAAAAAAAAAAATACAGCACATTAAGTAATATACAGTCATAGCACAGGGATCCTTTTTCTGGCCATTCATAATCACAAATAGTAACATCTGAGTCTGCTTGGAACTGAACATAGTAACATACAATGTCTCTCTCTACCTAAATCCTCAAGGAGCTGAAGGAGTAGAAGATGCGCCTGTAATCCCTGTGTAACCCTCTCTGGCTAAAAATGCAGCCATCTCGTCTAATTTCCGGCCCTGATCATCTAATCTCCGGAATATGGTCTCTCTAATTAGAACTAGTTGCTCTAGAATTATGTCATGACCCTGATGAAGCCGGATAGTCTCCTCAATAGTGGACGTTGGTGCTGTATTAGCCACACGATCTCTGCCATCATCAACCAACTGCTGAGAATTCATACAATTGTCGAAATTCCACTGCGATCCGCATTTGGAGGCTACACTTTTCAAGTCCTCGGCCTTGAGAATCAAGGCTTCCACTTTTGTTTGACATCTGACATCTATAGCTGAGATGACGGGATTATCAGAAGAAGAAATATTGTTGGGAGATGCCCAGCTCAGAAGTTGTTCTCCATAAAAACCCCCCTCCCTAAGGATCTTGTCATCACGTGACTCGGTGATCTCCGAGGAACCTGTTGTTGTGGCATTGCTGCTAGTCGTGTCAGTCATTCCAATTGTGCCTCGGAGAATGAAGATCATCAAACCAAGTGGTTCTCTCGCTCTAACAACATAGCTATTCCTCTCGTACACCTTTGGCTCGAGATGGTTGCAGATGATTTCCAACACGTATTCGTGCATCTTTTGAAGCATGGGTACCTGTATATAATCCAGATTCCAGAGCCTACAATTAGTATGTGAAATTACATTTTGTCAACTAAAATTGAAATCAATGAAACTTTTGGAAATAATTTAATTAATCATTAGGGACCACTATATCATAAACATATATGTTCATTTAAACCATTCGCTCTTCTTTTAACAGTGGCATTATAGAGAGGTTGAAAAACATACTTTCTTTAGGGCATTCAAGCCGAGATGGCGTTTTTTGGATTGTTTGATATCACTTGGAGGATTAGCGAATAGAACATCCACATCAACATCAGCATCAGCATCCATGTGTCCTTTTTTGCCTAGGCAATTCATGAATCCGAAATCCGAATGTTCAATGTCTACTGTCAGCTCCTGGTTTTGTTCTGACAGTGGCTCCGGAGGTTCAATGTCTACTCTCAGCTCCTGGTTTTTCTTTGATGGTGGTTCCGGAGGTTCAGTGTCTACTCTCAGCTCTTGGTTTTTCTTTGACGGTGGTTTCTCCGGTTCAATGTCTACTCTCAGCTCTTGGTTTTGCTCTGACGGTGGTTTCTCCTGAAGATGCAAGCTATCTTGCTTGAGGATATTTAGCAGCCAATCAGGTGCATTGCGAATCCAAGAAGAAGGATTAGGAGAATCCACGGCATGCCTTGCTATGCAATTAGCTGCTGCATTGCTTTGGCGCTTACAATGTTGAAAACGTTTAGATTTAAATTTTGAAGCCGACTTGATAATTTCTTCCAGGAAGGGTCGAAGGACGCCAGTTATTCTTTCATTTGATTCCAAATTAGGCTGACAGAGGCACTCAATGAGATCTTTGTTATCAGACTCCACCACAATCCGCCCCCCACCTTTAAATTTATTCTTAGAAAAAAATGCAATAGCTCTGTTTATGTTGTCAGCTTCAGCCAAAAATCTGTCCCTGAATTCTAAACCACCTCTACTTTCAGCACCCAAGAAAGCTCCTCGCGCATCCCTGCAAACGTAACCTGTTCGCGCCTTCTTAGTTTCCGGGTTCCACACAACACTACAACTGAGCTTCACCCAGTCAGGGTCTAACTGTTCACACTGGGGAATTGATTGTAGATCATCCTGTCCATTTGCCAAAAACTTAGTAATTAGCTGGCATTATAAGAATGACGGTCCCGTTCCCTACTGACCAGGGATCATTTGGTCAATCACAGTCCGATTGATATGTAAACTATAAGCCTCTAACATAAACTATATTGATATGTAATATATATTTATAAAATTAAGGAGATCTAAAAATAAAAGAACAATTCTTAAGTTCACCCCTTGGTTGAATTAATGAGTATATTCACTCTCTCTTGCAATTAACACATAATAACTTTATAATTTTCTAATTCAACCATCCATATTGTATAACGTAATACAAAGATTAGCTCTGTAAAAAATCAATCAAATTGAAGACCTTTTAGTTATTTATTTATATGAAATATATGAACGTTTCATCATAATAGTAGTCAATGTTGTTAGAACCATCCATTTGTTTGATTCAATTAGATAATTATACGATTTCCGATTAGATTGATTTTTTTACAGAGATGATTTTTAAAGGCTAATGTAAGATATAAACAGTTGGATTATAAATTTATTACGTAAAAATATGTTAATCGACAATGGAATGAATATGCTCGTTCACCCTAGAGGTGGATCTAAGAATTGTTCAAATATCACTTGATTTCCCAAAAACTTGGTTATTAATTTCTATATCTGTTCATGAAATTAAGATAGTTAATTTCTATGTTTAGTTGATCAACAGCAGGTACGTACGTACGCATAACGTGCAGTAGGTTTACATACAAAATGGTACGTACGTATATATGTACTGCTATAGCTAGCTTGAAACGAACGTGTAAATCATAGATAAACTAATAAGTACAAAATGTTACTCAAAATGAATTAGCTAGGAAAGTGGGAAGAATAGATAATGTTGTTAGCTAACTTTATTTGGCTAGCCTCATAGATCCATCATTTAACGAAAATTATGAAGAATTATAAGGGAAAATGATTTGAACCTCGTTTGGTATCTGATGAGTGTTGTCTTCAATGCCTACCAACTTTTCCGACTGCTCAGAATCAATCTTCAAATGCCCCAAGTTCGGCTGGCCGGGCTGGGTAATAATTTGCATCAAGTCCATGGCCTGGAGTTCAAAGGCTTCTACTCTTGTTTGGCATCTGACCCATCCGGTGGAAGTTGGAAGAGGGTCATAATAAGACCTCATGTAGTTCCTTGCTGCCCAATTTTGAATTTGTATTCCATAACAATCACCTTTACTTAGACGCTTAAAATGGCTGTTGGTCGTCTGAGTTTCAGTACAATATTGATCAATTTCACCTTGTATGATGAAGATCATCTGAACAAGCTTGTTTCCGGCCTGTACTTCAAGAATGTGGTCTTTGTTATAGACAACTGGCTTCATATATCCGCACAAGGTCTTTAACCTGCTAGCACGCATCTTCTGAATCAGCGGTACCTATATGTTCACTTTTGAGTCATTAATAGGTTTAATAAAAGAATATTTGAGTCATTAATAGAATTATTAGGAGAATATCTGTATTTAGTATGTAGTTTCCTTGTACTGACTTGTATTATAATGTGATGTGCAGTACAATATATAGGGCTTGTATATTGGACCGAAACCCCTTCGTTCATCACAGATTCAGAAACTGCAGAAGGTGAAGAATCCCTTTTACATGACTGTGAATAATATATCAGAATATTTATTATCAAATATTTCTCTCTTTCCATCTCAATATTTGATTTAGTATCAAAAACCTCTAGGGAAAACTCATAGGACCTAAAAGTTTGAAAGAAGATGGAGAAAGGGCCTCCAAAACTTGCGTAGCGACCCGGTAAGGCGAAATTTCTATTTCGTGATGGGCAGTGAGTCTCGTGCTCTCCACACTAGGCAGAGGTGACGGTAGCGTGGGCGTGGAGAGGCCGTGGTTTCTTCTACAACAGCGTTGGGTTCTGGTTGAGATGATTCTCAGCTGAGGGTAGTGTTTTTGGACGTGGTTTGGAGGATCATGTCAGAACTGTGAGGTGGGTGTCGGCCGCCCCTGCAACTTTCGAGGTGCTCGGGCTCAGCGTTGTGGGGAGGCGTCGTTTGACCGAGCTTGGGGTGAGGTCTGGGTGGTTGGAGGGGCCGATGGTGGTGTCGGGTCGGGACGAAGTAGACTCAGGCTGTAATGATGTAGGTTTCCAGCGATCTATGACAGCGGCAGGAGGGCCGAGACGGGTCGATGTAGTGCCAGTGATGGCTGGGCAGGGGCTAGGACTGGTTGGGACTGATCTGGCAGTGTTGGTGATGAGTGCAGCGGCAAGCTGCAGGCAAGAAGCACTTCCAGAAATATCGGCAGGAAACCCTAGTTTTGAACTAGGGTTGACCACCGGTTTGGCCAGGCTGGATAAAGCATATGGGTCGGAGAAAGTGGATGGGCTTGAGGCTGCTTTATGTGGGCCGCTGGTGGTAACTGGATCTGTTTGTGGGAGGCCCAAATTCGGAGAGGGGATGCAGACCTTCAAGAAGAGCCCGAGGAACAACCTGTTGCCGAGGTTGTTGGCTATTGAGGAGGTTGAAGATGATGCTGGTTCCAATCCTAAGAGGGAGGGACTAGCGCTTTCTTAAGTTCTTTAGGTTTTTAGACATTCTGGACTCAAGCCTTTTGAAGTAGGGTTAATTTCTATAGGCTTTGCTAAGATGTTTCTAGTTGATATTTGTACCACAATTACGTGATTGGAAAATTAGACTAGATGAATATATTTTTCTTAGAGAGTGAGATTATTCTTGATGTTCAGTGAGCATCCCTTTAGACTTTAATGAGTTTAGTTGCGGCTTAGATAGGTTATCCAGTTTGTTCTGGGGTTCTTTATGTAAGTTCTGTTAGACTCTGGGCTGTTTTCATGTCTTGATTACTAACGTAATCAATTCATATTCAAAGAAAAAAAAAAGATTTGACTTAGTATCAAAGTGAAGATCCGAAAAGACTTTCTCTGTTTATTTTTTCTTATTGTTCATTCCTCTTATTCAGAAGTTAGATTCTTGTTCCTTCCTCTTAATTAGATTAGATGATTGGACTATCTCTCAAAAGGCCTTTTTTGTCTTTCATAGCCAACATGTTTTTTCTCCAAAAACCCTAATTTCGACTAGTTGATCATTTACTCTCAACCAGTCAAATGGCATTCTGTCTCAATTCCACTGCATAATCAAGTGTTTCATTTTTTCTTCCTGAAATGGTATTCCCTCAATTGATCTGCAACAACTGTAAGAACTTTGGACACACCAAGACAACATGTTACAAATTGGTTGGCTATCCACATGGCTACATTAACAACTCCGAGTCTGATGGTAAGATATCTGCGTTGGGTAAGGTTGGTGTTGCTTTACAAATTTGTAACTTTATTAGTGGAGATATTGGATAATTGATTGAGGTAACTCAAATTATATGACTTATAATAAATCTTGTTTTTCCCATTTGTCGCCTCGCCTGTGTCCAGTGTTATAAATGTTAATGGGGGGTATTTCCTTGTAATAGGAATAGGTACAATTCGAGTCACTCCTGCTTTAAAAATTTATAACGTTTTATATGTTCCAGCTTTAACCCATCACTTAATATCTGTACTGCAGTTAAGTGCTTAGTCTAAGTGCTCAGTAATATTCTTTCCTATGTATGTTATTTTTCAGGATCTTCTCACTAGGGAAATAATTGGTCATGGATATAGGAGGGGGAGACTATTCCGTCTTGATTGCATGTATGGTAGACAGAAGCCAACAAAGACACCTTAAGCAGCCTTAACAACAAGTTCTGGTCAAATTAGTGAGGTATGGTTGTGGCATCGCCGTCTTGGGCATGCTTCTTTTAGCAACATGAAAAAAACCATGCCTTCTCTATTTATTGGGATAAATGAGTATATTTTACGCTGTGAAACCTGTATTCTTGCCAAAATTTGTCATGCTAGCTATCCTTTTAACTGTTTCCAATAAAAGTACTACCCCATTTGAATTTATTCATTCTGATGTGTGGGGACCTTCCAAAGAATCTACTAGCATGTGTTACTGTGCACTTTTCATTGATGATTGCACTTGACTTTCTTGGGTAGCGTTGCTCAGAGCTAAAGATGCCATTTTTTCTGCTTTTCAAGCTTTTAAGAGTCTCATTCAAACCCAGTATAATGGCCATATTAAAGTTTTTTGTTTTAACAATGGGGAGAGTATATGAGTCATGAGTTTCAGGACTATCTTCAGACACATTGTATTATTCATCAAACTACTTGCCCTCAAACCCCTTAGCATAATGGAGTGTCAGAGCGAAAGAATTGCTGCCTATTAGATGTCGCTCGAGCGTTATTGTTTGGTGCTCATATGTCTAAGTATCTACAGGGTGAAGCAATTCAAGTTGCAACTCATCTTATTAATAGTCTTCCATCTAGTGTTATTTAGAGTCGTATTTTTTTAGAGGTTTTGTCTACTTGTCTCTATTCCATCCTTTCATAATCTACCAGCCCATGTCTTTGGATGTCCTTCATTTATACTCATACCTGAAAATCAGAGGGTCAAAGTTAGATGTCTGGGCTCTCAAGTATGTGCTTGTGGGTTATGATTCTCATCAGAAAGGCTATAAGTGCTATCATCCACTTACTCGGAAGTTCTATGTGACAATGGATCTGACATTTTATGAGGACGTATTATTTCCCCTCCCCCCAACACAACTTCTCTTCAAGGGGAGAATAGTTGTCTATCGAGACGTTTGTTGGTGAAGCATCAAGAAGAATCAAGAGCCTGAAGAAGAATGTACTGAGGACCAGCATTCAACTGGTCAAAGTATCCAAATCAACCAATCGAGACTACAGACCCGCAGGAACACAATAGCTTGATTGACTACTCGAACCTATCTGTCGACCAATCAAATCCAGAGGAGCAAAATATCTACTAGTCGAATCTAGAGGAGCACATTATCGACCAGTCGAATTCTGTGGCAGTAGAACACAAGACCTATTTTGACAAATCAGAAAATCAAGCCGAAGAATCTTTGACAGTGACTCCCTCTCCTCAATTATCCCTCATTGATCAAGATCTCCCAACTTCTGAACCCATGTTTGAGTCCAATAATAATGTTGAACCCGCTCATGTTGAGTCTAGCCCTAGCAGATATACCTTACCTAACTGGTCAACCTGCCAAGAAGTATGAGCCCACTTTTCATACTAAGGGGAAATATCACCAACGGCACTGAGTTATGACTTATTCGACACTTAACTCACTGTATTTTCAACAATATCGCTTAACTCACTCAGTTTTATATCCGTCTTTTACTCAACTCACTGCAGTTAATTCTACCGTTAGAAGCCGTTAAAATTGAGGGTATATTTGTCAAAACACTTGACAATCATTTTTAACTTAAAAAAAAACTACATTTATTAGACTTTTTTTTATTTTTTTAAATTTCTGAAATTTCTAATAAAAAATGATTTTTTGAACTTAAATATAATTTGAAAAAAAATTGTCTTTTTTTTTATTAAAAAAAATACATTTTTTTAGTGTTTAGACAAATATACCCTCAATTTACATTTATTAGACTTTTTTCAATTTTTTAAATTTCTGAGATTTCTAATAAAAAAATGATTTTTTGAACTTAAATATAATTTGAAAAAAAATTTGTCTTTTTTGTTAGAAATGCATTTTTTTAGTGTTTAGACAAATATATCCTCAATTTTAATAGCTTTTGACTATGATGATACCTTTGCTCTAGTAGTTAAGATGAACATTGTTCTGGTGTTATTGTCCTTGGTTTCTAATTTGAACTGGCCACTCTGTTAGTTTGATGTCAAGAATGCATTTCTTTATGAAGAGTTAAAAGAAGAAGTGTCCATGAATCTTCCTCCAGGATATACAGCTGATACACGCCTAGTGATGTTGTATGTAGACTGAAGAAGTCCTTATATGGACTAAAACAATCCCCTCATGCATTTGTTTGGCAAGTTTGCTCAATCCATGAGGCATTTTGGGTACAAACAGAGTAGCTCAGATCATGCCTTGTTTCTAAAACACCAAAAAGGGAAGGTAATTGCTCTTATTATATATGAGGATGATAGGGTGATTACTGAGGATGATTTAGTTGAAATTGGGAGTCTACAGAAGAAGTTGGCTTTAGAATTTGAAATGAAGAATTTGGGAGACTTGAAGACTTGCCAGGGGGATAGATGACATCTTCCTGTGTCAAAGGAAGTATGTATTAGATCTCTTAACAGAGACATGTATGTTGCATTGTTGTCAAATTGACACTCCAATTGAACATAATTGTAGACTGGCAGAGTATCATGATCAGGTTTCAACTGATAAACCGTGATATTAAAGGTTAGTGGGACTTCTGATTATTTATCACACATTAGACCAAATGTTGCTTGTGCAGTTAGTGTTGTGAGTCAGTTTATGAATAATCCAAGTGAACGACACATGGATGTAATGGTAGAATTTTAAGGTATTTAAAGTTAGCACCAGGAAAAGGTTTGATGTTCTCTAACCATCAACATCTTGATTTTAGTGAGTGCAAAGATGCAGATTTGGCTGGTTCTATCACAGACAAGAAGTCTCTATATGGGTACTTCACCTTTATGGGAGGAAACCATGTTACCTGGAGAAATAAGAAGTATAAGGTTGTTGCAAGGTCAAGTGCAAAAGTTGAATATAGGGGTATGATACATGGAGTGTGTGAGCTCATATGGCTACGTAATTTACTTCGAGATTTGTTATTTAAGCCCAAATTATCTATGTAGTTATATTGTAATAACAAAGCTGCAAATGAAATATCTTAGAATCCCATACAACATGATCGTACAAAGCATGTGGAGGTTGATCAACATTTCATTAAAGAGAAGTCGGATGCAAAGTTGATTTTCTTTCCTTTTGTTCCAACTGAGGAACAACTCGCAGATATACTCACTAAAGCGGTATCTAGCAAGGTGTTCCATGTGTCACTAGACAAATTGGTTGTTCGAGATGTTTATGTGCAACTTGAGGGGGAGTGTTGACTTATGAGGGACTTATGAGTCATAAATAGGATTAATAAGAAAATATTTGAGTCCTTAATAGAATTAATAGGAGAATATTTTAGTCATTAATAAGATTAATAGAAGAATATATGTATAACTTTTTGATGAGTTTTACTAATTAACCTAGTTAGGTTAAAAAATGAAAGTCTAGAGCTTTTCCTCCTTAAGGTTGCTTCAAAGGAGACCTCTGTCACCTCCACACACCTCTATTTCTCAGCGATCATGCCAAGCGGCAGATCATTTCAATCCTCAATGCGAGGAAGATAGGGATGCGAAATGCTTGGCAGCATTTGCAGATTGGTTTAGATTCGGGTTATGACCATGGTGGGGATGGGTCCGTGGTCTAGGGAGGAGATCCGCGATCGGACTTGGGCAGTGGTCTTCCTATAGGGCTTGGCTAATTTCCACAAAAGGAGAGGGGCTTTTGGCTGCGGTGCTACAAAGTGGTGACTGGCTCCTGCTCTGGTGGATGGTTTTGATGCTATCAGCACCGGAGTTGCTGGTTTGGCTGATCAGGTTCCTAATCCAGCCAGTTTCGTCAATCTAGTTCTGACCAGATTCGATGTTCAATGGTTTGGTTTTGCACTTGAAGCTTTTCGATGTGGTGGTCGACATAGCGTTAGGTGGCGGTGCAGCCCGTGGCACGGAGTTGCTAGGTCATGATTGTGCAGCGCCAAGATTTGCTGGGCCTTTTGGGCTTGCATACTCCTTTTGGGACTAGGATGAGGTCTTCAGGCCTTATCTTAGGCCTCATGAGGAGTGGGCCGGCCTTCTAAGGCTGGGTCTTATTTAGGTTTTATTTCATTTTCTTATTTACTTGTCTTTGATGACATAGTTTATAAGCTTTCTTAAATAAGTGAGCATGGGTACCGTCAAATGATCGGACATAATCTATGTATCGTTGTGGTTTACCACAAACTCTTTATCTACCCATAGATGGTAGATGGAGGATATGTAATGGTCATTTCTGGCCTGAATATTATTAATATATCGACATAATATTCTTCCAAAAAAAAAAAAAATCTGTATTTAGTAGTTTCTTTTTACTGACTTGTAGTACAATGTGATGTGTAGTACAATAGGGCTTGTATATAATACCTTTTACACGATTGTGAATAACACATCAAAACACTCATTCTCAAATATTTCTCTACTTTCATCTCAATATTTGACTCTATATTTTCCGAAGAGAGAAAGGGAATCTAGGCCTACCATCATTGGGGTGCGTCGAGGAAGGGAGGAGGATCCTGATGACAATCCAAAGAGAGGTCGCTTAAGTCTGGAGTTAACCTTTGGTGGTTTAGTGGAGGTTTCCTTTTTTTTTTTTTTTTTTTTAAGGGATGGTGCCGAAAAAGAAGGCAGACTCCGTGGTTGGAGGAACAAACCCAAGCTTGCATTAGCATATCCCACTTCAGAGGTAGGTGCTGTGGTTCTAAATTAGAAAGGATTAAAGGAACCAGTGATTGTGTGGTCACTCACAGTCCGATTTCAATCGAACGGTTGACAGCTAAGTGATGAGATCCCTCTCCCTAGAGGGCTAGGAGTAGTTGCCCTACACTGCCTATTTGAAGCTTTTGTTGTGTTGTACAGAACTTGAGGTCTGAGGCATCTATATTTTCAGGATAGTTGCTTTCTTAATAGGGTTGTGTAGGAGTGACGTTTTATTTTCTGCTTTTTCTTTTTTTGGTTTTTCATTTTTCATTTTCTTTTTTGTTTTTAGTTTTTTTTATAAGTGAGCATGATAATATAATACGAGAGATTTTTGAATCCTTTTAGCTTGACTAGGTATGGTTATTTTTTATTACTGGAATCTGATACCCTTTAAAAAAAAAAAAATTTGACTCCACATGCATAAATTAATTATATAAATTGCTTATTGGTCAACTAGATTCATTATTACTAACACTGATGAAGGAACATACCTTTTTTACCGCATTTTGTACGAGATGCTCCAACAGAGACTCTCTGATTCTAGAATTGCCAAAACGATAGCCGTTGAGAAAATATGTCACATCCACATCTGCCTTTATGTTCTTTTCCACGACATTGTATTGTTTGATGTACTCCTTGATTCTGGTTTCCATATTTCCAGAGATACCAATATTTGACATCCACGTTTTTATTTCTCTTTTCTTTGCTATAATCTTTTGGCGTCTTGATTCCTCGGTCTTCAAAGATTTTGTGGTTTCCAACTCCATGTATATCTGTTTCAAACCTCCAGTTTAATAATATTAGTCATATATTTAGTTTAAATTGTTCAACTGAGGAACTTTAGAAGTATAAAGCAATTTATGCCGACACAATTCACCTAATTAAACATTTAATTTTAGAATTTCCGAAACTTCAAATCATCCTCTTTGTCAAAAAAAAAAACAAAGAATTCAAATCATCCTTCTAAATGATTTGAAAGTGTAAACTTTTCCTAATTAATTAGATTTGTAACAACAGTACTTATTATTAGTAATTGGCAAAGTGATCTCTTGCAATAACGTTCAAAACTTAAAAGAGCGTAAAAGTTTCAAATTTGTATCTAAAGTTAGCAACTTAATTTGCAGCAATTACCAAGTAGTTGGAACAATTTATAGAAGCGCAAGGGCTGGCCCTGGCTATTTAGACCTGCTCCTAGGGCCCAAATTACTTTAATATACCTACGTTAAAAACAAAACAAAAAATGTAAATGGGGCTTTTCTTGAAAACTTTGAAAACTACAGCAGTCCGAAAAATAAAAATCAATATTCGTTAAACTGGCCTAAAAACAAAAAAAAAAAATAATGAAAAAATTTATGGGAAATTTTGTTAACCTAGGAGGCTAGGGCCCAAAATTCTTAGGACCACGAACATTATTTCTAAAATTGATGTAGAGTTTCATTACCAACCTGCACATTTCCAATGAAATAGAGAAATAGTAGCAATCCACTAACACAAATGATAATTGCAAAACAGTTCTCCCACTTGTAGCTACTGGTTTCGAGGTTTGTGCCAAAATTGCTGCAAAAATCAGTTAAGGGCGCAATTAATATAAATCATGACGTATTAGTGACAACATAATTTAATGGTCGTAACATCTACACATGCATAAAAAGCACGGATTGTCTGCGATTAATTACTCTGAGAATAATTACTTATGACCTATTGATTTATTAAGGCACTACAATTACACATACTTAAAAATCCATTCCACTAAGAAATTTATTTTCTTGTTCATATTTCATCTCCATGATCCAATCCATTGCATTATGAATGGAGACATAAATCTTGAATTATTTAAAGAGACTGCAATATGAATTCGACATGCAAATAAGATAGATTTTTCATGGAAATTTGCTAATTAATTCTGAACAAAAATATATACATACCTTAGATTTTTTAAGCCCCACCATACAGAGTAAAAGAGCTTTGTTACAAAACTAACATTCCCCGTGTTACCAGACTGGAGGATTGGAAGATAGAGTCCAAAATCGAATAGTGTAGTATTCGGTGAATTTATAGGGCATAATTGATTTAAGACTGTTATATTTCTTGTAGTATTGGCAGGGCTACTACAATCAAAATTAGCTACACATCCTGGAGTGTTTTTGCAGGTTTGATGCCAGCATGTGATCTCTCGTCCAATAGCAAAATAGTACCAAAAAGCAGCAAATATCTAAAAGAGAATTAAATTAATTAGTTGAAATTATGCAAAATTAAACACATATCTCGTGACATATCATATACTATTTAAGAGTTTGTGATTAATAAAAAATACATATATCTTGTAGAGACTTCTGATAATATTTTGAGATTTTCTCTACATGCTTATTGTAATTAGGATTTAGGCTAAATGTCCTTTCTTTATATTCAGCAGTTTCATTAATCAAGCCTTGAGATTAACCGTACCAGCCATTTATTTAAAAAAAAAATTGAGATTTTTATGATTTATAAAAAATAAAAGATAACAATAATAGGATTTTTATGATTTATAAAAGATAAAAGATAATAGTAATAGTATTACTAAAAGTTTTTTTTATAGTGGTACTCACTTTGCTTCACTAAATTAAAGCAGCATTTGCTTCACTTTGCTTGTCCACAAGCAATGCTGCATATGCTAAACTTCTACGACAAATAATAAGGCTACGGCACACTACCTAGATCATCCATATAAGTCAATAGGTCTTGACAATGCTGGATAATTTATATCAAAGACTTTCGATGATTATTGCATGTTTATAGGAATTGATGTTGAGCATTCGGTTCATCCCGTACACACCAAAAACACCAAAAATGGTCTCGCAGAGCCACCATTAAAAGACTTCAAATGGTCGCTCAGACATTGGTAATACGCACCAATCTTCTAATTTTTTCTTAGGATTATGCAATATTGCTTGTAGCTGTACTTATTCGTTGACTACTCACAGCCACTCAACCTTTTTCTGCTTCACAGTTGGTGACTAGGTACAGGACTGATGCGTGCGCGGTTTATGTGCCAATTTGTCATAAACAACTAGGTATTTATGTTATATATGAATTTATAACTAATCTCTTTACTGCTTGTTTTGCGGATGATCACTTTGATGAGAAAGTCCCCCCCTTTGTTAGAGGGAGATAAGAACGTGAACGTTCAACAAGAACGACGAGAATGATCATGATATGTCCCCACTTTGTCTGATCTCAATCACCGTACCACACAATTTGATATTGAAGTGCAAAGAATGTAGTTGATGCATTTCCTGACATTGCTAAAGTGACGGTGACGAGATCACACATACATGCAGCAAACATGCCTGCAAGGATTGACTTTCCTACGAGTGGACGTGGTGCCGCTCTAAATAGAGGTCGGCATGGAGCCAACGCCATAGATAGCGGCATTCTGGTGTCACAGGCCATGACCCCAAATAGGAAGCATGGAGACCCGTGGGTTCGAAGGATACTCGCCCTAGAAAGAGAGTGACATTGGCGCAACCTGATCCTTTGATCATCGATACTCAAAATCTGTCTCATCAGAATATTTCAGATTATAGTTATGTCTAAGAGATATCGTGCAGGGATTCCTCTACGTCCGAACCAATTCCTGAAAATATAGAGATCTCTGTAAATTACACTAATGTACATGGGGTATTAGATATAAATTACATCATCAATGATGATGTATTCGCATATTCTGTTGTGCGTGAGATTATTGAGTCTGACAATATCAAATCTCGCTGCATTGTTGAATGCCAATGTAGAGAAAATTGGCCTAAATAGAAAGTTGATATCCAGGCTGAACTTGATTCACTAATGAAGAAGAAGGTTTTCTGGTCGATGATGCCGACACCTACTAATATAAAAACTTGTTGACATAAATGGGTCTTCGTTAGGAAGCGTGATGAGAAAAACGAGATTGTAGACTCACCTCGTGGCACATGGCTTCTCTCAAACGCCCTGGAGTTAACTACAAGGAGACATATTCTTCCGTAATGGAGGTGATAATGTTCCAACTACAAGGAGACATATTCTTCCGTAATGGGGAAAATACTATTTAGTCCTTGTACTAAGACTCCGTCATCATTTCAGTCCCTGACATTGTAATTTAATCTGAAAGTCCCTGAGGTCACAATTTTTGTCTGATCTGTCCTCAGCATTAACATTCTGTTAAATCGGCCTGTTAAGTTGCTGATGTGGCACTTAAAGGCACACCAGCTCAGAAGTTTTCATGCCATGTAACATGCAAATTTTCCAATATACCCTGCCTTTTCCCCCATTCTTGACCAAAAAATAACTCCAAAGTGCTTGAATTTGTCACTCCAACCCCTACACCTGTAGCAGCAACTCTTCCAAACATATACATTGAAACTCTAACAAGCTTCTCAAGTTTCAAAACTCCATTCTTTGAGCTTTCGATGCATAATCACATAGCACCCACAAATTCTTGCTTTACTTTCCAGTTCAAGCTTCATAGTTCCGATTATCATATTAACCAACTTAACAAGTATGAATACCATAAATCAAAGAAAACAACTATTGTTTCTTATCTTCCCCGAGCAACCAGCTTAACCTTCCAATTATCTAATTCCTCCATTTCTTGAATTAAGCATAAACGAGAAACCAATACATGTTCCTGAGCAAGAATTGAATCCAAAATAAGCCGAGAAGATCAGCTCCGTCGCCACACACGGTGATTTTAACTGTGACTGAAATCACCCAAAACTCTAAATTTCTCAAACCTGAACTAAAATCAAAACCAATTATATAGACATATAGATCTCGAAGATTTGATCAAGTTTCATACATCACTTACGATCAACTGTGACTCATGTCACTAGAAAACTCACCGGAAACACCGAAGCTTCCCGGCTTCGATTCTATCTCACACCTTATCGTTTGGACAAACCGACATGGTAGATAGGTCGGCGAGGACAAGAGGAAGCTTCTAGCACTGGTGCGCAGCCACGATTTGGCTGGAATAAAAAAATCCCTAGAAATGCGTGAAGCTTTTGGGCTTCGCTCGGCCACCATCGCCGCTTATTTGGAGCAAGGAAGACTGGGCTTCGGTTCGCATTGCCAAGAGGAGTCGAACAACACCGGTCTGATGTCGAGATGTAGTCAGAAAGTGGAGAGAGGGCTAGGTAATCGTTGTTCGGTTTTTGGGGCTCGATCTGATGCTTCTCAAGAAATGGATTAAGAAGGGTTCGGCCTAAACACCCATAATAAAGGGCACGGATAGTATGGACATTTTTGCAATTGGAAAGGCTCACGTGGAATTTACTTTAATGCCACGCCAACCTACAAACAGAGCAATTGGACGGAGTGAACCAATCGGAAATTGTGACCTCAGGGACTTTTTAGATTAAATTAGAATATCAGGGACTAAAATGATGACAAAGTCTTAGTATAGGGACTAAACAATATTTTTCTCTTTCCAAAAAACTTAATCTGCATCTTATGGATATGGTCCCAACATATCTCTATGGGAATCTAGATACAGAGATATAAAGGAAAGTCCCTGATGGACATCGATTACTTGAATCAAATAGCTCTCGACCATAGAGGACGTTTTCAATAAGATTGAAACACTTACTTTACGGATTAAAATAATCTGGACGAATGTGGTATAACCGTCTAAGTGATTGCTTGATCTGAAGGGGATGTGTCAATAATAATATATGCCCACGCGTTTTCATTAAGAGGACAAGTTTCGTGTTTTCTATTGTTGCGGTATATGTCGATAACGCAAACCCTATTGCAACTCTATATGAGTTGGAAACTACTAAGCACCTAAAATCAAAATTTGAGATGAACTTGAGGATCTTGTTAATGAAGACATACAAAAGATGCTCAGGCACTTCAATAAAGATGAAGTGAAGCCTGTTAGCACTCCCATGATTGTCTGAAGTCTTGATCTTAAAAAGATCATTTTCATCCTAAGGATGATTGCTAAGATATGCTAGAGGCCAAAGTGCCCAATCTAATTATAATAGGTGCATTATTGTACTTAGCACAATGCACAAGACCAGGTATCTCATTCACGGTGAACTTGTTAACTAGATATAGCTCAGCGCCAATGCAACGCAACGTCATTGGACTAGTAGAAAGACTATCTTTCAATACCTACAAAATATGATAGATATAGGCATGTTCTATCACTTCAGAGAGAAAACCAAAACTCCGATATAGTGGAATCAGACTCCACATATTGAAAAATAGTCACCACTGCCGGCGGTGGAGATCCCATTGCCAGCCAGCGTGCTTCCACCCTCCATCAAAGTTTGAGTGATGTTTTGATGAGTTTTGCTGATACAGGTTTCTCTCTTATCCGTATAAAGGTAGTTCCAAAACTAGTTATGTCTTTCCCATGAGAAACACTGCGATATCTTGGAGGTCTACTAAACAGACCATTGTCGTTACTTATTCGAATCATGCAAAGATTATAGCTCTTCACGAAGCTGTTCGTGAATGTATATGGTAAAGATTTGTAATTGGGCATATTAGAAGTACTTGTGGTTTGAGGTCTACTACAGATGAATTTACGAGCATTTATAAGCATAATTCTACTTGCATTGAGTAAATGAAGCAAGGTTACATCAGGAGCGACAACACCGAGCATAATCGCCTAAATTCTTCTACAATCGGCAACAATAAACTTTCCTCAAGATTATGGTGAACCAAGTTTGATCCGAGAACAATGTGGCATACTTATTCACTAAGTCATTTCCTAAATCTATATTAAAAAAAATATGTTAAAAGTATTGGTCTAAGAAAATTATCCAAAATCCCATGATCACCGCCATTACGGGGAAGTTGACATTAGGGGGAGGCTTGATGTCTACATGTTTGATCTCGAAATGTGAAAAGTGTGTTGTATTCTTTTTCCCCTTCGACCAAGGTTATTTTTGTCCCACTAGGTTTTTGTTAGCTTGGAATGTTTTTAATGAGACAACGTGAGGAGTACCAATATTTAGACAGCACAAGAAAGAGTGTTCAAGGAAACCCTGTTTGTGTGTCTGGCATAAACATGAATACTTTTTCTAGTTGTAATAGGGTAGAGGGAAAATATCACAAATGGTCACTGAGTTAGAATTTTTTGCCTAGGGTAGAATGTCTTAAATCTCCTAATCCATGTTTGGTTAGGATATCTTGTACTCCAAGGAATTGTACATATAAATCTTTCATATAAAGATGCCTCTATCATCAATAAAAATATCTTAGTATTCTCCCAAATTCTCTTTTCCTTAAATAGAATTCAATTTCTTAGGCAATTTAGCAAGGTCCCTTCTCCACCTCAGACAAAAAAAAAACAAAAAGTCCCTTCTTCAACGCCATATGTGCAAAACCATAATCATTTTTTAACAATATTGAGGCAAATGAGTGGTAGAAAGCAAATTAAAGGAACTTTGTAACCTTTTTTTTATAATTTTTTTTTAAATAGAAGTTGATTGCATCAGATTAACAGCCAAAAAGTCAGAGACTACAAATACTTAAAAATAGAAAAAGTAGCGGTGCAACAGCCAAATTCCTATCTAAGCACTACAACTCATTACAAGACAAATTGAACTCCATGTCTTTTAAAAGCAAACTTAAAAACAAAGACTAACTCCATGTCTTTAAAAAAAAAAAATCAATTAGCCCTCCATCCCCTGACACGCAATTGTGATACAAAACAGAATGTTGCTTCCCAGCAAAAAAATAGGAGCCAATTCATCATCCATAAGCCGCTTGAGATAGACCAGTCTAACTTGAGATAATTACCAATTCCATCGGAATCATGATATGAATTAAAGTGACACTTTTATAGACCATAAAAAGGTCCAAATTGCCCAAGTCATGCTCGACCCACTCCAATTAGCCTAGAAGAGGCTGAGCATATATGGCCTAGGCCCAAACCCAGCCACCGACCCGTCCATCTACATATGGTGCACCGAGGCCGTTTCATCACTACAACACACGCTCAAACCCTGGCAACCCAAGCTCAAACGTCGATATGTACCTACTCGTTTGACCTCGAGACCGATCAGAACCTTGATCCCTAAATAACGCTGAGCACCAACGATCTTCAATCCTAGCCAAAAAACATCCAAGCATGCTCACTTCTCGACAAACAACACCGCCGCTGCATTCTACCATCATCGGCGAAACAACCAAATCAAAATGAGAGATTAGAGTCTTCAATTTCCTCAATCTTTCTCTCTATGACCCGATGATGGCACACAAAAAACAACCTTACCCAGCCTATACTGGCCTAGACTGGAGTCGAACCACGGTTTGTCACTGTAGATTTGCACAAAAGCCTAAGCTAGGGTTTCAACTCAATAATGGCCATACAGATCTTTAGCTTCTCTCAAAACATAACAAAAGAAATTAAAGGAAGTGGGTGGGGTGAGGAGTTGTTTAATCGGTGGCTAGTTATTGAAGGAAAAATGTTAAATGTAATAAATGGTGTTGAAGTGTTTTTAACGGGTTAAATGCAAAAAATTGAAGCATGAGTTTAACACTTAACTTTGACTCAATAGACTCATAAAAAACCCGGCGTCTCTTGGTCTAGGGATTTGAAAAATCTGCTCGTCCGGTGGCGTTCAAAATCGGTATGGGCTTTCCTTGCCGCTGATGAGTCGCTGCCGGACAGGTATTGATAGCTACTTTGCTCAGTTTCTTCTAGAGAGTGGCTTTAGCTCAAGGGACAAGATGGTTGTCTGGTTGGTGAGCATCAAATGTAGGCTCTATGCGTGGTGGTTGGGTTGTGCAAGGATGGCTTGAGCGGCCGCGTGGGTTCTGCAAACCTAGCCACAGCGGCATGGGTCGAATGGACTGAGTGGCAGTAAGGTTCCCAGGGACTATGCGACGGCGAGGTTTTCTTGATGATCCTACGTCGACTTGGTGGCTGTAGGATTGCGCGATGACGTAGGCAGGTGTGTGACACGAGGTTCCAGCTGGCAAGAACGTGGGTCGGCGAGGCTGGATGCGGCGGAGGTGCTACACGACCACTGCGTGTTGGAGATAGGTTTGGGCTTGCTGCAACAACCTGCTGGACCTGGAGTTTGGGCTTTCTTTTGGAGCAGCTGGGCTTCGAATTTGGGCTAGGGTTTTGGCCTTGGCCAACACTATATTATTTAGTTTTTTTCTAATTACAATAATGTTCCGTTTTCAGGGACAGTCTAGGCACCTTTGTGCTCAAATTTGGTCTGGTCTTGTCGACTTAATTCTCAATGGATCTAGTTGTACACCAATTGAGGTCTCTAGGCAACTTGATTTATTGGTTAAGAGTAGGTTGGGAGGGCCGAATCTTTCTAGCGCCTCCGGCGTAGTACCAAAGGGGGATCCCGCTCTGTCTACGTATTAATTGTACAATGAGTGAGTCTATTTTATATGTACCATTGTGGGTACTACCATTATCTTCTTATCTATCTAAATGACAGCAGCATGGTATGTAATGGCCTATTCTGGCTTTTGATGAATATATATTCACCCTACTGGCTCGATTATAAAAAAAAAAAGGGTTAAATACAAAAGTTAAGGGAAATCAACGAGTCCCAGTTCGACGCAAAACTCTAGTTTCAAACTTGAAGGCCTTCATCATCCAATCTCACAATGAAATTAGAACCAAATGGCATCCATCAACAATGTTACTGTGTCTTTTGCGGCGTCCTTGGCTTTAGCTGCTAGTGAGGTCATCCACATCTAAAAATGACAGGAAAAGCCCTGCGTAGGGTATTACAATTCTGTCTACTTGCATGGCCTCTGGCGCCAAAATTGATAGAACTAAACGACCTATGACGCTTTTTCAGGCGTGTCTGGATGCTGGAGAAGGATTTTAGGATCCAAGAGCGACCACAAAATTATTTTGTGATTTCCTTCGATCTAAGAAGGGGTCGAAACAAAGTTTTCAAAAGAAGTCCATGGGTTCTATCGCACATCGGTGGTGCTGAAGAAATACGACAGCATCACGCCGTCGTACAAATTAGAGATGAACTCGTTCTTCTTCTAGGTGCACATCACTGATATACCACCAGATTTTGAGGTAAGGAAAACCTTTGAAAACATTGCCTCTGTTGTAGGAAAATCTATTGAACATTTGAACTGGGTGAAAAACTGTCTGGGAATACGGGGAGGAGTAGGGTTAAAGTCTCACATGAAGATCTCTATGCCTTTTTTTTTTTTCCTGAAGAAAACCTTGAAACTAGCATCAAACGTAGAGGCGGAAATTTCTTTCTTTTTTAAAAAAACTTAAGGGAAAATGCAAGGTCTGCCATTTGATTTTTCATACAGAAGGTGTGTGCCCTATGGCTAGAACTTTGGCGAGGGTAGCACACATGGTGGAGAAAAGATTAGAGATAGCCAGCCTGTTTTTAGGGTTTGCAAACAACATGTTTCAAAATGGGGCTTTCAAATTTCATGGCATTCAAACCCTTGTGCTCCCTCTTATGTGTCGCTTCTTGCTTGGCCCGAAAGAACAGGCACAATTGTGTAAGCATCTAGTGCTGCATGACCATGATTTATGCTCAACTCTAGCACAGACGATGCACTTGTACTGGTACCCGTCAACGAAGTTGGTATGTCAAAAAAGGGTCGGCCAACCTCCCCCCTATCAAAAAAAACTGAAAGTTCTGCTACCAGAGCTTTTTAACTAATCACTGAGTACAGAAAAAGCTGCACATGCCAAAATTCAACGCTAAGTTTACAGCCAACTCTTTTGGCATGGTTGAAGCACCAGGAAGCAGGAAAGTTTTGACAAGGAGACAGAACCAAAGAAAAAAAAAAGGCAGGCCTCTTAGCTCCAAGAACAAAAATCCCCCCAAGTCGAAGAAGATTATTGATGTAAAGGAGCTATGCTTGGCATACTTGATACAACCTTCGAGCCCTACCTTGAAGCGCAAGGAGAAAATTTAAGTTTGTTTTATTTTTGGACTTTGCCCATTTTACTATGTTTATGTTTTACCTAGTTTATAGACTTGCTTTTAATAAGTGAGTACTGAATGTTGTATAAGTGGTACTATTTTCTATACCACTTTTCTTATATGTCTATATATGTTAAGACAGAGGAAAGGTATGTAACTTTCCGCCCTGGCTTGAGTTAACGAGAAAATCATTGTGATTTTGATTCAAAAACACAAAGGTTAGGGTGATGTAAACAAAAAAGTACTCCCTCTATATATGGATTCCTTTATCCCCTCTCTAATTTTAGCGCTCTCCATTATTCATATTTTCATTATCTATTCCTATACTGATTACTGAATGTAAAAGTATATATAGAATGTCAAAAATTAGAGAAATTTTAAATTCACACCGCTAATCACTTAATACACATCCCTATTATTTTATATTTCAAATTAGATATTGTAAGTAGGTTAAATGACCAAAACAGACATCTATGTATTAGAGAAGAAAAAAATAGTCATATTTTCTTTATATTATTCTATTTAATATAGTTAGAAACTATCTAATTTAATTTTTCCTTAAATAAATTGTAATTAGATGAGATTAGAGACCATAATATTTAGAATTTCAAAATCAATGTCATTAAATATTTTTAAAACATATCTCTTTACTCTCATTTTTTAGTTAATTTCCTTTTTTGTTCTACGAGTTATGATTAATCAATTTATTTTCTAATATAAAACATCACAGGTGAAAAATATTTGCAATTGTTAATTTGTTTGGCCCCTCTAATGACAACTATTTAGTTCCGCCACCATGGAGAAACTACTGGTATAGTTTTGGACCTTTGGTTGAATGTTCAACTCAAAATTTTATACTTGATTAGCGTGGTGTTTGGTGGATGAGAGCTCAAATAACACAAAGCCTATTTATATGCATCTATTTAAAGGGAACAATAATAAATCTTTATGGATTTCTCAATAAGTAACACAAGTAATCAATATGGTCATTTACAAAATGTCAATATACTAGAATATACTAATCATATTAAATAGTAACCTTAATATAGTCATATCCAGTAGAATATTTCATGATTTTTTAGATAAAGGGTATTTTAGGTACTTTGAGTTGTATATTTAGTAAATTATTAGAATGAGAAATTAAATAGGTGGTGTATTAAATATGGAGTGTGTATTAAGTAATTAGAGGTGTGTATTTAAAACTTCTCTAAAAATTAATATAATTGTGATGTAATGAATTACTTTATTTTTAAGACAAGAATGCTACTAATGACTTAAAACATTTAAAAGTTATCATATTTATTATTATTAATTTTAGCTAAATTTTAAGAAACATTATTAGAGGTGACTTTTGAAAAATGGTTAGTTAAACATTTTGAGAAGTTATTTAGCTAAAATATCTTTTAAGAATGTTTGTATAGATAATGAAACTTACGTGGCTACTAAGGATGTAAAGAAACAAATTCAGCGACAGTTTAATCCGTCTTCCGCTTGTTGTTCTAAACTTCTTACTAGATAGGTAGATTTGACAAACCCTTGGCAGATACTGGAGGGCAAGAGAAACGTGGAGCGTTGTTCTTTTAATAGAAATTTCAAAGGCCGATGAGTCGGCTCCCATTTGGTAAAAGCCAACTAGTGTAGCCATCTGAACGAATAACAGTAGGCAGAGTCAACAAGTAAAATCTAATAATTACTTGCAGACAAAATAATACTAACCAAATTATTTTACTAATAGTGTAACATTTTTCGCATCTGGACCTGGACCTAGTCTAATGCAATTTCTAACCCAAAGGAATAAAGTAACATATACAAAACTTAGGAGGAAAAACTTGTAAATAGGCTAAAATAAGCAACTCAAATATTGGCTATGACAATTTATACAAAACAAGTTCACGATCTCTTACCTGTGGTATGGGAAGAATGGCAAGGCAGTTAACTATAATAGAGAAGGTCCTCTTCTTCAATGAAGACGATGTTGCCCCAGAATGGGAGTCGGAGTAGGTGTTGGAGTCGGAGTCGGAGTTGGAGTCAGAGTCGGACCAGTTGGGGTAGTCAGAGTCGACCCGATCACAAATTTGATCTTTAATATGGAGTACTAAAGGGGCATCCGTAAGCGATCGGAAGACGAGAGCTATAGTTCTCAACTTTTTGTCCATTGAAAGACATTTATTTGTCTCGTCGATGATTGGAATGTAAAAGAACAGAGGATCCAGTGAGACCGCAATACATGATATTACAAATACATGTTCCCACTTTGCTGAAGGGATGTCAAGAAAAGCCTTCCATGCCCACCGAATTGCAACCGCAATTGACTTGCATGCCCACCAAATTGCAACCGCAATTGATTTCCATGCCAACCAAATTGCAACCGCAATTGATTTACATGCCCACCGAATTGCGGTAATTGCAATCGCAATTGATTTACATGCTCGCCAAGTTGCAATTGGTTTACATGCCCACTGAATTGCAACCAGTGGAACAAATATTGGAGCCGCAACCATCCAAATTAGAACATGCGGAACCCACTCGCAGAAGCATATGAATGTCTCCCAAATTAAAGATAAAATTGCTCGCGCTTCTTCCCATGTAAGCATAGTGAGCTGCAGAAATCAAAAGAAAGATTACGGCAAGGCCCCAAAACCAGTATGAGTAAAAAAAAAATTAAAAAATAGTACACATAAATGTAGACATGAAAGAAAAATTATCTGCCTATCATTAAAAAGAAAGCACCCAGAATAAGATCAAAACATTGTTGACCAAAAAAAAGAACATCAAAACATTCTATCCAGACACACATGACGAATCTGATAATTGATCGTTGATCGAATAGTTCGCAACGTTTAAGGTACATCTCAAATCTCAACATAAGAAAAACTACGGTAACGAGTAAATAGGTTCAACCCATCATATGAAAAGGCCCGGATAAAATATGTGTATCATTTTGGATTAATAGTAAAATGAACACAGCAAGATACAAGTAAGTACGTAGAAGTATGAGAGTAACTAGTGAGAGCTGAGACAGAGTAGTTACTACACCTGAGATTCAAAGCTTGAACTGGGTAACCAGTGCGAACCAGGTTATAAAAATGGAGTTCTGCTGTTGCTAGCAACAAAAATATTTGCACTAGCTCTCAATTATCATTAGGACAAGACCAGATTACCAGCCATATATGGTTAGCTCAATATGGACTCGACAAGTATCCAACCTCATCTTTTCTTCCTGGTTCCTACAGCCGTCTTCAATAAAACATTTAAAAATCATCACAAACCTTCTTTTTTAATTTTTTCTTTCCAAATTGCAATGATACTAAAGAGCTTTTTTATTTGGCACATTGTTTGGGTCTAGTATTGTAACAGATTTGTTTTATAGTGAAATATTGTTCCTGGCTTCCTGCCAAACCAGTTGTCTTGTTTGTCTGCGCTGTTTCCTTGATTTTCTTTTGGCTGCTGTCTTCCACTTGTATTGTTTGCTTTGCGAGTTTGTGGTTATGAAGTTTCCTTTCAGACCCAAAAACAGTAAGGAAAAGACTGAAGCATCTTCAGTATATGGTGCAAGTGTAAATGCCACGTGCTGGTCACGTGACAAGAAGAATCACGGACACCGTTACAACACCAAGTCCTTGTCAACAACTTTGGCTTTTTTTATTTAATGGAAGAGTTTGGGAATTTGAGACAGACCCTTAATTTGTTTGGTAACACCCTCCTGCTTTTGCTCATAAATAATATAAACCCTTCCTTTGGCGAAAAGTCTTCAGTGCACGGTGGTGGAACTGCACATACAATCTTGATAGACACGTGGTTCAATCTGAGACGTACAATGCGTGGGGTCAGCACTTAAGTCATCTGGGTCATTGATTAAAATGACTTTGCTTTTGACAGTCAACGTGGACTGTGAACAAAAAACAGATAGCGCTCTCTGTAGGTGAAAAATTTTAGATGGTAAAAAACAAAGAGCTAAATGGAAAGAACTGTGCGGCAATCCGACCCTGTTGCTGAATGCTGAGACCCTGAGAAGTGAGTCCCAATGTACTCTATTGCGACCAGAATCTGGAGGGTTGGCTCATCGATTCTGGTTCTTGTGCCTCTTGGTCTTCTTTGGTTTTGGAAGTCGGAGCGATTGTCAAAGTTGGGAAGAATAGAAGGATGGATCAAACTCACTCTCTCTCTCTCTCTCTCTTCCTGTTCTTCCCTCTCCTCGTCTTCCTCGCTCATGTTGAAGTGGACGGCAGGAATCCATTGATCCGTCAAGTCGTGGACGGCGACAATGAAGGCCACCACCACGGTCACGACGGCGAGTGGATGCTCAGAGCCAAGCACCACTTCTCGCTGTTGAAGCGCAAATTCTGCAAGTCGTACGCAAGCGATGATGAGCAGGACTACAGGATCGAGGGTTGGCTCATCTATAAAATCATATATAATTTGTAAATTATTTATTTAAGTTTTGATACTTTTATTCGTGACAATTAGATAAATATATAAAAGATAGAGGGCGCAGGAAGATGTAGGCATAATCTTTCTGCACATAACCGCACATCAAAAATGCTAGTATGAATTCTTCCATTCTCGTTTTCCATTTATCCTGATCAAGCTACCATACTTGACTAGAACCAAAGGAAGATCTATCACACCAAAAAAACTAGATCTCAAAGCAAGGTATTTTAATCACTTACTAGTTAGAGTAAAAATTTAGCTTTAGTAAACAAGTCTCTTCTCTTAATAATAGAATAAATAAAAACATATGATAATTGAAAATATTTGAAGTTTATTTACATTTAATTCAATGTTTTAATGATTAAAGTCATTTTCACAACTTATTTTGCATCAGTGATATAGTTTAGGCATACGAGAGTGCGGGGTTGAACAATGCATCAATAAGAGTGGTGACAAAGTGTTCATTGAAATATTTGTAATAAAAATAAAGTAACTTGTGTACATAGTGCCCCCCAAAAAATTGAAATTTGATATGGATAAATTAGACAGTACCCATCTATTTATATGCTTATACTTCCCAAAATGGAGCTGAACCACGAGAGTATAAACTTTCAAAAAAATTTACATTGGTTGATATAGCTTATGCCAACGAGAGTGTGAAAGCTGAAAAATCGAAAAAAGAAGTTGTGAGTGAGCGGTTATGAGCATATTAGTTTTATGTGGTACTTAGAGTTGACCTAGTAGATCTATGCCCAAACAACGATGAAAGTAGCTGAAATTTTTACCATAATCATATATTCTTATCATGATAACATCCAACGGTAGATTTTAATAAAATATATTTCCTCTACATTGTTCCTCACGGAAGGTATACTATTTGGTACAACTAAAAATCAAGTTAGACCACATTGGTAGACATACATGGATTTTGTGCGATCCAAATAAGCGAAATTGGAAATAGATAAATTTGACATTGCCCATCTGTTTGTAGCATATTAATAGGTATTTTGTAAAAAAAAAAAAAAAACATGATTCGCCGTCATTTCGACATTAAATAAAGTGGTCAACCCTTTATACGCTTCTACTTCCCTAAGGGAAGCTGAGTCACGAAGAGATAGACTTTCTAAGATTTTTACATTAGTTGATATAGCTCATACCCAAAAGAGTGTGAGAGCTTACAGATTAAAAAAATAAGTTGCGAATGAGCGGTTATGAGTATGTTAATTTTATGTGTTATTTAGGGTTTAGAGTTGACCTAGTACATCAAGGCCCAAAAAACGGTAAAAATAGGTGAAATTTTGACCATAATCATATATTTTTATCATGATAACATCCAACGGTCGATTTTAATAAAATATATTTCCTCTACATTGTTCCTCACGGAAGGTATACTATTTAATACAATTAATAATCAAGTTAAACCACATTAGTAGACCTACAAGGATTTTGTGTGATTCAAATAATCGAAATTGGAAATAGATAAATTTGACATTGCTCATCTGTTTGTAGCATATTAATAGGTATTTTGTAAAAGAAATTAACATGATTCGCCGTCATTTCGACATTAAATAAAGCGGTCAACCATTTATACACTTCTACTTCCCTAAGGGGAGTTGAACCACGAGGAGATAAACTTTCTGAGATTTTTACATTAGCAGATATAGCTCATTCCCAGGAGAGTGTGAGAAATTACAAATAAAATAAAAAATTGCGAATGAGCGGTTATGAGCATATTAATTTTATGTGTTATTTAGGTTTATGGTTGACCTAGTAGATCGAGGCCCAAACAACCGTAAAAATAGCTGAAATTTTGACCATAATCATATATTCTTATTATGATAACAACCAACGGTCAATTTTAATAAAATATATTTCCTCTACACTGTTCCTCATGGAAGGTATACTATTTAATACAACTAATAATCAAGTTGAACAACATTAGTAGACATACAAGGATTTTATGTGATCCAAATAATCGAAATTGGAAATCGATAATTTTGACATTATCCATCTGTTTATAGCATATTAATAGGTATTTTGTAAAAAAATTAACATGATTCGCCGTCATTTCGACATTAAATAAAGCGGACAACCCTTTATATGCTTCTACTTCCCTAAGGGGAGCTGAACCACAAGGAGATAAAATTTCTGAAATTTTTACATTAGCTGATGTAGCTCATACCCAGGAGAGTGTGAGAGCTAACTGATCAAAAAATAAGTTGGGAATGAGCGGTTATGAGCATATTAATTTTATGTGTTATTTAGGGTTTAGGGTTGTCTTAGTAGATCGAGACCCAAACAACTGTGAAAATAGCTGAAATTTTGACCATAATCATATATTCTTATTAGGATTAAACACTTGTTACTCCTCAAACTTTTACCTGAAAAATAGTTTAGTCCCTCGCCTTTCACATTAAACTGGATAGTCCTTATTCTCTTTAATTCTCACACAACAGGTCCAAAACAGGTCTAAAATGACTATTATACCCCTGAGATCTTTTTTTTTTTTTTTTTTTATCTTTTTTAAATTTCTCTTTTTTTTTTTCCTGGTTCTCTCTCTCTCTCTCTCCTCTTTATCTCTCTTTGGGATTCAGGATCCTCTGCCATGGCCTTCATGACAAGACCCACAAATGCTCCGGCTGCTCCTGCAGCTCATCTTCTCCATGTCTCCTTCTTGATTTTATCTCCTTCACATCAAAATCAAGCAATTAAGTTGCTGGGTTTCAATTTGACAGAAAATTTTGAGGAGAGAGAAAGTGGAACTGAGATTTTCTCTCTCCTCCATGACTGGTCTCTCACACTACCATGCAGCTCACCTCCACCACTACTGTACTCACCGGCCTCTGACGAGTCTGGTCCTGCCTCCGCGTCATCCAGCGACACCGGAAAATGGTCCACACGCCAACACGCAGGTACCCAAAATTTTCTCTGGGCACCCAAACCTTCTTTTTCGTGGAGACTCATCACCCGCAATAATACAATCGCTGCAACTCTTCTCTTGCCCAATTACACTTCACCACTCGTACTCCCTCACTCCTTTCACATCTGTCTCAGACCCAAAAAATTTCCATGGATTCATCGAATTCATATCAAGAAAAGACACAGCAGAGAGAGAAAACTCGAGGAGAGAGAGGGCGTATTTGGAATCCACCTACCCTATTCTCGATCAACCATGGCTCAAAACCGTGGCAATGCTCCGGCGAACTGTCTCTGCCCTTCTCTCTCTCTCTAAATGAAATTTCCAAAATGATGGCAGTGGGTGATGAAGGAGAGCCAGGGGGTGAACTTGAGCCAGAGGCAGCGGAGCAAGTGTGGGCCGCAAGTGGAGGACACGAACTGGAGATAGGCCCAGGCGACCCGCTTGACCAGGCGGCTACGGATGGATATCTCGTAGCCGGAGTTGGTGGTTAAGTTGGGCATCAGGGACTGGACCGCGACGAAGGAGGAGGAGGAGGAAGGGATGAGGTCCTTGAGTGAGGTGTAGGACTAGAGCTTTTGAGGGACAGAAGCACCAAGTCGAGCTCCGGCGGCCAATGGCGTGGTGTCACAGAGCCGTTTTCGGTTGGGAAACTGCAGTTCTGGCGGGGCTTATTGGTGGGAGTGGTGGAGGATGAGGAGGAGGAGAGGTGGCTGATCTTAGTGGGGACGACGACGGA
Organism: Rosa multiflora; assembly: GCA_002564525.1. Lineage (NCBI taxonomy): Eukaryota > Viridiplantae > Streptophyta > Magnoliopsida > Rosales > Rosaceae > Rosa > Rosa multiflora. Next base: position 379,817 of record BDJD01001625.1, read on the forward strand.
GGTGGATCGAGTGGATAAACTCGAGGTCATATACGAACTTGGAGAGGGAGAGAGAGAGGGAGAAAGAGAGAACCAGAAAAAAAAGAAAAAAAAAGAGAGAGAAATTTAAAAAAGAGAAAAAAAAAAAGGATCTCAGGGGTATAATAGTCATTTTAGACCTGTTTTGGACCTGTTGTGTGAGAATTAAAGAGAATAAGGACTATCCAGTTTAATTTGAAAGGCGAGGGACTAAACTGTTTTTCAGGTAAAAGTTTGAGGAGTAACAAGTATTTAATCCTTCTTATTATGATAACATCCAACGGTCGATTTTAATAAAATATATTTCATCTACATTGTTCCTCATGGAAGGTATATTATTTGATATTACTAATAATCAAGTTAAACAACATTAGTAGACATACAAGGATTTTGTGTGATCCAAATAATCGAAATTGGAAATTGATAATTTTGACATTACCCATATGTTTATAGCATATTAAGAGGTATTTTGTAAAAAAATTAATATGATTCGCCGTCATTTCGACATTAAATAAAGCAGTTAACCATTTATATGCTTCTACTTCCCTAAGGGGAGCTGAACCACGAGGAGATAAACTTTCCGAAATTTTTACATTACCTGATATAGGTCATACCTAGGAGAGTGTGAGAGCTAACAGATCAAAAAAATAAGTTGCGAATGAGCAGTTATGAGCATATTAATTTTATGTGTTATTTAGGGTTTAGGGTTGACCTAGTAGATTGAGGCCCAAACAACTGTGAAGATAGCTGAAATTTTGACCATAATCATATATTCTTATCATGATAACATCTAACAGTCAATTTTAATAAAATATATTTCCTCTACATTGTTCCTCATGGAATCTATATTATTTGATACAACTAATAAACAAGTTGTACTACATTAGCAGACATATAAAGATTTTGTGCGATCCAAATAGTCGAAATTGAAAATCGATAAATTTGACATTACCCATCTATTTATAACATATTAATAAGTATTTTGATTTTAGGGTGCGACTATTGCCACCCTTCCATTTTCTTAGTTTACCCTACTTGTTCATTACACCCTACATTTTAATTTCAATTGTTATATTTACCTTTTTTTTTTTTTTGAAGTAATGGTAATTCCATTGATAATAGTGCATGCTAAGAAGGCCATTACATACCCATCCGCTGACACATAACAATGGCCAGACAAGATTTCGTGGAGGAGCCACAGTGGTACATAGGATCAAGGACTGAAAAATCGAAAAAATCGGCGAAATTTCGCCGAAAATTTCATTTTTTTGAAGGCCCGATATATCCGTAGCATACCATGACAATTTCGGCCAAAATTTTCAATATTTCCCGATATTTCCGATATTTCCCCGAAATTTTCGATATTTCCCGAAATTTTCCCATACATTTCATCTCAACCAACAATTCTCACATGCAAAGTCAATCTCCGTGGGCCCAACACCAGTTGGCATAAAATTCAATCCAAAAAACCAACAACAACAACAAGGATCGAACCTTAGTCATCCCACTACCTTTTGAAAGGGTTTGCTAACTCTGCTGCACATACATTTATGTATTAATCACAACATTCTAATATATATTCATTTGCCTAAGAATCTGAAAACTTAGATACACGTCCAATCAATAACTAACTTGAAACACTTAATTATTATATTGAATTTTTTTTTACTAAATGTTCAAAAATTTATAACAACATTTCAAATTATAACTTCTATAAATAGATCAAAATAATCTTCATACCTTGCACCAAATAATCTTCATACCTTGTACCTTATAAGTCTTCTACGTGGTTCTAAGTTACTCATGTAATTCAAGGTGTAATGTATGTTATGTATAAAAAAATGTATATAAGGCGTGATGGCCTAGTCTCCCATTGAGTTTCCAGCCATAAAAAAAAAATTAGATGTTTATTTCAAAAAATTTCAGAGTTATCGGCGATTCAGCATTTGCCGTTTCATCTTAAATTATTACAAATTACTATATAACAAGGTTTATTCAAGGTTTTCTTTCTATATATAGTAGACAATTGATAAAATAAACATATCTAAAAGTTTCACTTAAAATTTCCATGTTTTTCTTCAAATTTCCATCATTTTTCTTGATTATTTACCGAAATCGATATATCCTCGATATTTCCGTCGAAATTTCTGTTTTCGGGACCATCGATATTTCCGCGAAACTTGATATTTTGGTCCTTGCATAGGATAGACCTACTATATTAGAACTTATCGCTCGCAAAACAGCGAGCCTATAAGCTATGGAAAAAACATAGCAAATAGACAAGCCGAAACAAAACACTTGTTGGGTTCCTAATACAAGGAAACATATGGTAATTAGACAAAAGCTAAAAACATAGATTTGGGCCAAGAGCCTAAACCCTAGCCCAAATAGAAGTTGATGGACTAAGGTAGAACCTTAGCCCAAACAATTAAGCCCAATAGGGCATACCAAAGAGATCTCCATGCCCAGTAGCATGATTTGGGCCCAGTCCGCCGTCTTCTCCATCAATCCGTCGTACGGCCCCTGCCAGCAGAGTTCCATTCTATCCATTCCGACGACAAACGTCGTCAAGATCCACGTCCCCATGGTAGAGAGCGATCCACTCGCTCCTAACCACGCCGCCGACCTGCATCGAACTGAACAAAACATCCCTGATCTGGGTTCCTCGACTCCGCGGCCCAACGCCCTCGATCGAAACCATGGCGGCGCCATCAGTCCAAGATCCAAACTGCCACGACCTCACATCATCTGTCGCCCATGCCACGCCGCCGCGACCTGCATCACAACAGACCAAAACCATCCCCGATCCCAGCCTTGCAAAAACCACCCCGCCATCGATCGAGTTCCATGACGCCGGCTCCAAGAACACCATCAACGAGGACGAATGCCGGCCCAGACAACACGACCCCCACCAGCTCTACCATCCCAGCCAAATCAAACTGACACCATCAAATTGCTATATTTACTTATCTAACTCATTTCTCTTTCTAGAAAAATCCTTACATGACATATCCAATTAAAGAATATTTTTTTAGATGAAAACCTCACATTTAATTTATATCAATAAACAAACTAAAATATATTAAAATAAAATTTTTCTAATTAAATCGTAATCTGATTCAGTTCTTTTTATTTATTATTTTTTTTCTTTCAGTTTTAATGTTCATCTATTTTAATCCATGTCAAAATATTAGTAAGTTAACAACTATGGGCAATGAAGAAGAGATTGATTTTTTTATTTTATTTAATTTAATTTGTTTGGGTGTGTTTTACAAAGGATATTGCAAAGATAATGAAATTAACACTAATAGTTTTGTAAATTGAATCACGAATTACGATGAGGAGGAAACAAAAAGATTATAAAAAAAATTAATAAATTCAAATTTGGATGGTGAAGATGAAGATTAATGTTATCCAATGAAAAATTAAGTAGTCTTTGTAAATAATTAATTGGATATGTATTTAGTTTTCTCTAAATATTTGGATTTTAGAAAGAGAAATGAGTT
>BDJD01001625.1:389453-418832 GCA_002564525.1 Rosa multiflora
TTTTTTTTTTCCTTCTTTCTCTCTCTTCGCGTCTTCTCCCTTCTGGTTCTCCCTTCTGGTTCTCTCTTGAAGTGCAGGGGGTCTGGCCGGTTGTGGGATGTGCGCTGGAGGCCGGTGGGCTGGAGGCAGCGACTGCAAGTTGGGCTAACGCCGATCTGTTGCAGACGCTGATGGGCTAACGCCGGGGCTGCTGTCCTGAAAGAGGATCTGTTGCAGACGCTGGGCTGGAGGCTGCGCAGGCGTGGCAGGCTGGGCTGGCAGGGAGGAGGGTTGATGCGGGGCTGCTGGGATATGCAAGGTTGATGCGGGGCTGCTGGGATCTGCAAGGACTAGGCAAACTGTGCAGAGATGGGATGCCGCGCGCAGGTGGAATGCCGTTGGGCTGCTGGGCTCGGTGATGGGGAACTAACACGGTGATGCGGTGGCCGGGAAGGATGAGGCCGGTGATGTACTACTGTGGGGTTGACGAAGGCCGAAGGCCGATCAGAATTTTTATTTTTATTTTTATTTTTTTATGGTTTTTGGTGGCGGCAGAAAAAGAAGAAAATATTTGTTTCTTCTAGGGTTTTTTTTTTCTATTGGCTATTTGCTCTGAGCGTGCTGATAACGTGTTAAAGTAAAATTGAGATTGGAATGGTCTACTCATTTCATTTCATAGTCCCTTTATATAGGGATAGAGTTACAACGGAAACATTAATTACATTAAATACATTGAATGCTGATTGATCTATAATTGTGCTGATTGATGGTAATCACTGATTCCTTGATTCCCTCTCCGTCAGTTGCTTTGACGAAGGCACACAATATGTTTTTCCTTTAACAATATTAAATAAATATTTAATAATTAGGGATATAAATGTAATTAACAAAATAACAGAAAAGTAAAAAAAAAACAAAAAAAACAAAAAAATTTCTTATGCAGATAACTACCCCTACCAACTATTTGCATTACCTTTATTTCCCCTACCCACTGTCTCCAGATATCTTACACTATTTACAAATATTAATTTTTTAGTAAAAAAAATTCTTACACATGCAGAGCATGTGATTACAGACTAGTATATATTATTAGATAGAGATTACAATTTAATTAATTGGGCAATTATTAAAACAGAAGGGTTTTCATGACACATATTCATTTATAAATTTCCTGGGCCCACCTCCAATCAGAGAAAAATGGCGGCTAAAATTTAAAAAGCCCTCCCAAAATTTGAAGTAAGATTTAAGATTCCCACCATAGCCAGATACACTCATTAAGCCCTCCCAATTCCTTTTAGCTACTTCCGCCATCAGATTCATTTCGTTTCTATTCCCACCTCTCACCTCTAACCTCCACTTCTTTGGTCGCAGCTTCCCTTTACTCGACACCCATTGCCCATGAGTTTCCCTATTCTAATTTGGTCTGGGTTAAATTTAACGAATTGGCGTCCCCAAAGCAAGTGTTCAGCACCAGCGGTTTCATCAACCTTGCTTTGTGATTATGAGGCGATTGTTTGCTCAATGAACGAACCTGCAGTTGCATTCTCCCTGATTTGGAATTAATTGTCTCAAAAGAAGATTCATTTTTGGTTTTCAGTTTTCATCTTCAGAGTAACAGTGGGACATGGAGTGGTGTAATTTTATACTAATGAGCCTATGATTAATGGCCTGAGCTTTGTTTTCCATATGATTTGGTAATCTCTCTCTCGTGTTAATATTTTGTACATTGATAAATTTGCCCCTGTGAAATTCTCAACATGCTTGAAATGGATAGTTCCCTAACCAGAAACTGACCTTTAAATACTGTATGATATCTCCCGACATAATCACAAATTAACCAATAGTTTCCTCTGTATAGAGATTTGTTTCCCAGCTTAGTGAAGTTTGGTCTTTGTTAGAAACATGTATATTTGATTCTAGCATTATCGATCCTAAATCATTTTGTCATGGCAATTTAGCTTCAATGTAGATTCTTATGGGTTTGATTGTTTGTGAAAATGTAAACACAAGGTATTTTGGAGTAATTTGTGTATCTGTGTGTTCATTTGTGTGGCCAAAAATTGCTCAGTTTGGAATAATTTCTTTGCTTCTTGCTTTGACAAGTGATAGTACCTACATTTAGGTACATTTTCTTCATTGCTTATGGTTGGCTTCTGTTTATAAACATTTATTGGAAGCTATCTTTGTGTATCTGTGCGTTCATTCGTGCAGCCAGAAGTTGCTCTATTTGGAATTATTTCTTTGCTTCTTGCTGTAAGTGATAGCTGCATTTAGGTACATTTTCTTCAATTTTTTTATTTTCTTTATGGTTTCTTTGCAGTAAAAGACGGGTAAGAGGCAGAGAAGATGGCTACTAATGTCGATTTATATTATGCAGGAATCAACTGATGCTTGAAACTTGCTTTATCCTCTCTGACTTCTACAAGTAGAATAGAAGCCGGTGTCAATAGGCCTCAATATGGGACAGTTGACTGCTTTTTGGTAGCTGCATGTAGAGAAGCACAATCTAGTATCAGAGCAACATTATCTTAGCATTTTTGCTGCAAAAACATGCTGGCCATGACTAGCAATTTAATCATATGCTTAGACATCTGTGAATAGAAAATTTAGCAGCTTTTCTGTGGTAAAAAAACCAGCTATCTTTCTCTTAAAATCTACTACATGAACAAAAAGGTAACTATTCATTAATCATTGGAACGGTTACAAACTTACAAATATTAGCATTGAATTTATCAATCTCATAAGCCATTCTGACCCAATTTCAATACAAAATATATCAATACATTCCTTCACTATGAATCTAGCTAACACATGAACCGTGTTGCATTCCCTCAGTTGGAAGCAGACCTTGGGTGCACCAGAGTTCTTCAACAGCACTTTCAGATCCCTTTGGGGAATAAGAGCGACACTATTTACCCCACTCTTTGCCAACACCTCGTTAGAGACTACCAAGCTACCAGCCTCTATACTATCAATCTCCACTTCAAGATGGAGAATTCCAACTTCAAATACCTACTTTCCAAGCCATCGAACTCCATTGTCAAAGGAGAAAAAAATCCTTATATCTGGTGTTGCGAAAGCACCCATTAAATTCCCCCATCTCATTTCTACAAATGGAATCTCTCTAGAAGCAAAATCAGTGCAGTAGATATGTTTATATACTTCGAACAACAAAATCGAGCTTGCAGCATGCTTGCTCTTGAAAGAAGAAAAGAAAACAAACTCCTTTTGTCCAATACTCAAGTCAAACCACAGAGTTCATATGATCCGGTGCACACTTCCAATTGATAGGCATATAAATGGACATGGCTCATTTGGTTTTTCTTACCTTGAAACAAAATGTGTGGTTCATTCAAAAGGTCTTTTCATGAAGTGGGTATAAACAACATTGCAAGTTATCAACACAAAAGAGGGGAACTATAAAAGTTTGAAAACTGAAGCTCAACCATTTACAACCCCTAAACCTTCAGCAATTCCTGAAACACAATTGCAGACAAATATATGGTAAATTTCAAGGAAAGCACCCAAGAAAGTAGATTAAAAATAGAACCAGCATATAAAATTAGCACAGTGCAGGTAATGCATAGATTAACAAAAGTAGAAAATAGTCAAATGGAGGTAGTACCTTCTCTTTCTGTTTGGATATGGTATCAAGTTTCTTCACATACTCATCTGTCCATTTCTGCACAAATAAAGCAGACAGTCATTTTCAGCAATTCTTTTAAATTCAATCCAAGTAGAATGGTGCTAATTTTAGACAGTATTTATTCTACAGTAACCTTTGAAATGAATATCCAGCCACTCAAAAAACAAGAAGTAGGTGCCACATATTTCGGAAACATTTCCAAGAAATTAATTAGTAGTTGGCTTCATTAACCCCAGACAAACCACAAAATCTACTACTGATGACGTAGATAATCAAACTATACAAAAGCTTTAAGTTACCTGCAAATCACTTGAAAAGTCCTTGAGAGTATCCTCAGAGAGCTTCTTTTCCTAAAGAGAAAAAATTGATGTAAACAAGGAATGTAATGTAAAAGCAAAATGGGCCAGGGAAAAAGAAAAGAACAAGAGGGGTAGGACGAGAGCAATATGAGAGTGAAAATGAAAGACAAAGGTTGCAACGAATGGGTTTAAAGTTCAAACCTTCTGAAGTTTTTCATAAGCTTTTAAAGCATCCCTTCTTATGTTCCTCAATGCCACCTATAACAATTGAGAAATAGGCATTTCAAAAAGATAAGATCAATTACTTTACAGTATGAATGCATACAAACCCAATGGTTGATAAAGAAAGAATTTTCAAAGTGAGTTAGCTGCTCTTAGTTTTTATTTCAATATGGTCCACTGACGAGACCTCACCAAGAACAACCGGAGGAAGGGGAAGGTAGGTGGGTGTGGGAGTGGGATCAGCTTATTAGCATATCAACTTGGGGGATCTGGCTAAGCAGATGTACTGTACAGCTAAAGTCCCAAAAATGAAATAATGATAAATCCACAACAGAGGGATATATTTTTCTCCCGAGTATCAGCCAAAAAAAGCTAATGTACCTTCCCTTCTTCGGCTTGTTTTGATACAACTTTTGTCAATGCCTACTTTGAAAAAAAGAAAAGAGAAGAGAAAAAGAAGTGTACAAATTAGACAACGTGGTTGATTATTATGCATAATGAAAAATTATAATATTTTGGTACCTTCAATGTATCAGAAATTTGCAGAATTGAGCATCTTGATTATAACAGTTGTCATTGTATTACCAAGAATGAATCTATGATGTTTAATTCGAATTCCACATAACTTGTATCAAGGATATAACTTTCCAATGAATGAGCACATTAAAGGAAGATCATAGATGAGAAAATACCTTCCGTCTATCTGATGTGAGTTGACGCAGGGTCAACCGTATCACCTGTCCATCATTATTTGGAGTCCATGCCAAGATCAGACGCAACTATGGCCTTCTCAATAGACTTCAAGCTGAAAAAAGGGGATATGCCTATCAGATAGAAAGATAACTAAAAAATCCAGTTAGTACCAAATACACTCCCGCAATAGAAGACACCATCTCCTGACAGCTCAGAACATTAAGGTCACTGGAAACATCTTTGATTAATTGCTGTTCTCGAATGCAATGCATTTACAGCAGTAGTCAGAAAATTTTAAACCCATCCTTATCAGTGAAATATGTTGTGGCAACTCTACACACCCCAAGTCCCCATTGCATTTCAGACATATGTGGAAGTAAAGCCACTTGTGCATCTTACTTCATGCTTAAGTTCTTGATGATCTTCTTGATTAGTCAAAAATGGAGGCTTGCTTCATGCTTAATGCTTAAGTTCTTGATAAGCATGGTATTTTTGATAAGTCAAAGATTGTGACTTACTTCATGCTTAAGTTGTTGATAGGTCAAAGATTGTGACTTACTTTATACTTAAGTTGTTGATAGGTCAAAGATTGTGGCTTACTTTCCAATATATGATAGTTGTAAAGATTGCATTTACAACTCATCTATAGCTAAGTTTCTTAAGCTTTAAGAAGCTAGTTGTAACCTCCTCTATCTAGTATACAGAGAGGTCTTGAGTTATAGAGTTGTAATCCCATGTTGTGGTGAGTGAAAACAGAGAGAAAGAGGGAGAAGAGTTTAGAGAGAAAAGAGAGGTTTCTCCTAAAACTCAAGTGTCTTTCCTTTGTTAGTGTGTATTTCCTCCTGTTATAAGAGAGAGGGTATTCTCAATTGTTGCTCTCCTTATTGTAGAAGAGAAATTGTTGTATCCTTTTACTATAGTGAAATCCTTCTACAAGTTGCCTATCATCTTGTGCTTCACTCATTTTCATAGTTTCTACTTCAGTTGTAATTGGGTGGCCCATACCACAACGGTTCCTAATAGTGGTATCAGAGCTCCGGGTTTATAGCCGGTTTTCGTGCTAAAGTGAGATCCAGTTAGTGGAAAGGAGGCATCTTCAACAATGACGACGAAATACGAAATAGAGAAGTTCAATGGGAACAATTTCTCATTGTGGAAAATGAGGATAAAAGCAGTCTTGAGAAAAGATAACTGCTTGGCGGCAATTGGAGATAGGCCTGAGGAGATCACTGACGATGGCAAGTGGAACGAGATGGATGGCAATGCCATTGCTAATCTTCATCTAGCACTAGCCGATGAAGTATTGTCAAGTGTGGTAGAGAAGAAGACGGCAAAAGAGATATGGGATACACTCACAAAATTGTACGAGGCCAAATCACTACACAACAAAATCTTCTTGAAGTGAAAGCTTTACACCCTTCGGATGATGGAGTCGACGACAATGACCGACCACATCAACACACTCAACACCTTGTTCTCACAGCTCACAACAATGGGTCATAACATAGAGACGAGTGAACGTGCTGAAATTCTACTTCAAAGTCTACCTGATTCGTATGATCAACTCATCATCAACTTAACCAACAATATAGAAATACTAGTCTTCGATGATATTGCAGCTGCGGTTCTTGAAGAAGAAAGTCGGCGCAAGAGCAAAGAAGATAGATTGGGTGGCTCACAGTAGGCCGAAGCTTTGATGATAACGAGAGGGAGATCAACGGAACGTGGCCCCAGTGGGAGTCAAAGTCAGAGTAGATCAAAATCCAGAAGTAAGAAGAATGTCAAGTGTCATCACTGTGGCAAGAAAGGGCACTACAAAAGGGAGTGTTGGCGTCTCAAGAAGAATGAAGAAACCAAAGGAAAAGGTCCTGAGTCATCAAGAGCACAGGGTTGTGTAGCAAGCACCTCAGATGATGGTGAAGTCTTATACAGCGAGGCAACAACACTTACTGAAGGGAGGAGAAAGTTTGTTGATATCTGGCTTATAGACTCAGGAGCAACATGGCATATGACTCCCCGGAGAGAATGGTTCCACCAATATGAACCTATCTCAAGAGGAATTGTGTTCATGGGAGATGATTTTCCCTATGAGATTGCTGGTATTGGTACTATCAAAGTGAAGATGTATGATGGTACAGTTCTCACCATTCAGGAAGTATGGCACGTGAAAGGCTTGAAGAAAAATCTATTGTCTTGGGGACAATTAGATAATAGCGGATACCAAATCCATGGTCAACATGGGATCATGAAAATAGTTAAAGGCGCGCTTGTGGTGATGAAAGCGGAAAAGATAGCTGCAAATCTGTACATGCTTAAGGGAGAAACACAACAAGAAGGAGAAGCATCTATAGTGTCAGTAAGATCTTTAGAAGAATCAACGATGATGTGGCACCGTAAGCTTGGCCACATGTCGGAACGAGGTTTGAAGATTCTTGCTGAACAAAAGCTTCTTCCAGGGCTAAAAAAAGTTTCATTACCCTTTTGTGAGCATTATGTCACTAGTAAGCAGCACAGATTAAAGTTCAGCAGTTCTAATGCTAGAAGCAAAGCTATCTTAGAACTGATCCATTTCGATGTTTGGCAAGCACCAGTTCTATCCCTAGGAGGTGCAAGATACTTTGTGTCTTTTATTGATGATTACTCCAGGAGATGTTAGGTGTATCCAATCAAAAGGAAGGCGGACATGTTTCCAGTTTTCAAAGTATTCAAAGTGCGTGTGGAGCTTGAATATGATAAGAAGATCAAGTGTTTGAGGACGGACAATAGAGGAGAATATACCAGTAATGAATTTGATAACTTCTATAAACAAGAAGGTATCAAGAGGCAATTCATAGTGGCATACACTCCACAACAAAATGGAGTAGTTGTGGAGCTTGAATCTGAAAAGAAGATCAAGTGTTTGAGGACGGACAATGGAGGAGAATATACCAGTAATGAATTTGATAACTTCTGTAAACAAGAAGGTATCAAGAGGCAGTTCACAGTGGCATACACTCCACAACAAAATGGAGTAGCAGAGCGGATGAACAGAACCTTATTAGAACGGACAAGAGCGATGTTGAGGACTGCGGAGATGGCCAAGTCATTTTGGGCAGAACAGTGAAGACTGCCTGTTATGTGATCAATCGGTCACCATTAAGTGCAATTGATCTGAAGACGCCAATAGAGATGTGGACTGGTAAGCCAGCTGATTATTCTCGCTTACATACATTTGGAAGTCCTGTGTATGTTATGTACAACGCCCAAGAAACATCAAAACTGGATCCAAAATCTAGAAAATGCATTTTCTTAAGGTATGCTGATGGAGTTAAGGGGTACCGCCTGTGGGATCCCACTGCCCAAAAGGTGATAATCAGCAGAGATGTAATATTTATAGAAGACAAGGTACAAGGAAAAGAAAATGATAGCATTTCAAAAGAGAAACCAGAGACTATTACAGTTCAAGTTGAAGATAAACGAGAACATGAAGTTCCAGATTCTTCTGAAGCGACACTAGAACACGAAGAACAAGAACAAGTTGAGTTTGCAACTCCACGAGTTCGACGGTCAACTCGGGAAAGAAGAGAACCAGCTTGGCACTCAGAATACATTATGGAAGGAAATGTTGCATACTGTTTACTAACAGAGGATGGAGAGCCATCAACTTTCCATGAGGCTACAAAAGGTCAAGAAGCTTCTTTGTGGATGACAGCAATGCAAGAAGAGATTGAAGCCCTCCATAAAAATAAGACGTGGTTTCTCGTTCCACTACCACAAGGAAGGAAGGCCATTGGCAACAAATAGGTCTACAAGATCAAACGAGATGGCAATGACCAAGTGGAGCAGTATCGTGCTAGATTGGTCGTGAAAGGGTTCGCTCAGAAAGAAGGTATTGACTTCAACGAAATATTCTCTCCTGTTGTTCGACTCACAACAGTTCGAGTAGTCCTGGCGATGTGTGCTACATTTGACTTGTGCTTAGAACAGTTAGATGTGAAAACTGCGTTTCTTCATGGAGAACTAGAAGAAGAGATTTACATGCTCCAACTAGATGGATTTGAGGAAAAAGAAAAAGAGAACTTGGTTTGCAGGTTGAACAAATCTCTGTACGGTCTCAAACAGGCGCTGAGATGTTGGTATAAGAGATTTGATTCCTTCATCATGAGCCTTGGATACAACAGACTCAGTCCAGATCCTTGTGCTTACTACAAGAGATTTGGTGATGGTGATTTCATTATTCTGCTGTTGTATGTTGACGACATGTTGGTAGCGGGCCCTAACAAAGAGCGTATTAAAGAATTGAAGGCACAGTTGGCTAGGGAGTTTGAAATAAAGGACTTGGGACCAGCAAACAAGATTCTAGGGATGCAAATTTACCGAGACAGAAATAGTAGGAAGATTTGGCTCTCTCAGAAAAACTACTTGAAGAAAATCTTGTGTCGCTTCAACATGCAAGATTGTGAGTCAATCTCTACCCTTCTTCCTATTAATTTCAAGTTATCCTCGAGTATGAGCCCTAGCAATGAAGCAGAGAGGATGAAAATGTCTCGAGTACCGTATGCATCAGCAGTGGGTAGCTTAATGTTCGCTATGGTGTGCACAAGACCAGACATTGCATAAGCAGTGGGAGCGGTTAGTCGATACATGGCGAATCCTGGTAGAGAGCATTGGAATGCTGTGAAGAGGATCCTGAGATATGTCAAGGGTACCTCAAATACTGCTTTATGTTATGAAGGATCAGTTTGGTGTCGATCCTCTATTGGCCTAGCAGAAACATAAGCAGTATGGTCATGGCAAAGTAGAAAGGATAGAAGAATTTCAAAAGTGACTTTAAGTGGGAGATATGTGGAAGTAAAGCCACTTGTGCATCTTACTTCATGCTTAAGTTCTTGATAAATATGATCTTCTTGATTAGTCAAAAATGGAGGCTTGCTTCATGCTTAAGTTCTTGATAAGCATGGTATTTTTGATAAGTCAAAGATTGTGACTTACTTCATGCTTAAGTTGTTGATAGGTCAAAGATTGTGACTTACTTTATACTTAAGTTGTTGATATGTCAAAGATTGTGGCTTACTTTCCAACATATGATAGTTGTAAAGATTGCATTTACAACTCATCTATAGCTAAGTTTCTTAAGCTTTAAGAAGCTAGTTGTAACCTCCTCTATCTAGTATAAATAGAGGTCTTGTGTTATAGAGTTAGGATCCCATGTTCTGGTGAGTGAAAACAAAGAGAGAGAAGGAGTGGAGTTTAGAGAGAAAATGGAGATTTCTCCTAAAACTCAAGTGTCTTTCCTTTGTTAGTGTGTATTTCCTCCTGTTATAAGAGAGAGAGTGTTGTCAATTGTGCTCTCCTTATTGCAGTAGAGAAATTGTTGTATCTTTTTGCTATAGTGAAATCCTTCTATTATCATCTTGTGCTTCACTCATTTTCATTGTTTCTACTTTAGTTGTAATTGGGTGCCCCATACCACAACGGTTCCTAACAACATAGAATCATCTTACATGGCTGTCACATGCTAAACCAACATATGCATTTATAACCCAATTTCAAGTCCATTACAACATTAACAACAATTCTGCAATAGCCGAGAGTACAATTATGCGGCAATAATAACTTGACTCTTTTGCAACAATTGCTCCTTCACGACAATGGGATTGCCAGAAAACTGAGCAACGCCACCAGGAGGCTAGCAGCTGAGCTCCACAAGCACATATTAACAACACTGGGCTGACATTTCTTCCAAACCCATGCACTGCCATAAGAATCTGTTAAAAAAAAAAATTGTACAGCATTTAGTATCTGAAACAACAACACCCACCAATCCAAAACGAAGCCACAAAATGATTACAACATTGAACTCCAAAAGGGTCCCTCCGAGATTGAACCAATAGCATAAAAATCGTAACTTTTGATAAATTGAAGCAATGTATTGCAAGAATGAACAGAGAGAGAAGAAAATTGAAATTTTCCATGAAAATTGAAATTTGTATCGATCATCTGGTGGGATCTTGAAGAAGAGCACCAGATGTGTGATCGAGCTTGAAGGCAGTGGTTGGAGAAGGGCAAGCTTTGGATTCCAACATGTTTTTTTGGTCAAGCAAATCATGAACATATTTGGTTTGCGAAAGGTAAAGTGCAGATGGTGTTCTTGTGACTTCAAAACCAAGGAAGAAGTTGAGTGGACCAAGATCTTTCATGGAAAATTTGGTACTCAATTGGCTGATGATGTGTTTACAAAATTGAGCATCGCTTCCTGTGAGAACAATATCATCGACATAGACAAGGAGAAATGTGATAGATGTATCAAATTTGTAGAAAAGAGAATTGTCAGCCACTGATGCAATGAAGCCAAGAGAGAGAGTAAGTGGTGATAGAGTTCCTCATACCATGCCTGTGGGGCCTGTTTCAAGCCATACAAGGATTTGTGTAACTTGCAGACATAATGGGGCTTGGTTGGATCCTCAAAGCTAGGAGGTTGGGTCATAAAGACAGTTTCATGAAGTGTGCCATGAAGAAATGCGTTGGTGACGTCAAGTTGTGTGATTGGCCAATCATGTTGGAAAGCAAGGGATAGAATAAGGCGAATGGTGGTTGGTTTAGCTACAGGGCTGAATGTTTAGGTGTAGTCAAGGCCTTGTTGCTGGTGGAAACCTTTTGCAACAAGTCCAGCTTTGAATCGCTCTATGGAGCCATCTTGTTTGTGTTTCACTCGGAAAACCCATTTGCATCCAATAAGATTTTGAGAAGGGTGGGGTGGCACAAGAGTCTATGTTTTGGTGTGATTCAGTGCTTGAATTTCATTGTTCATGGCATGAAGCCAATGAGAGTGTTTGGAAGCTTGTTTAAAAGTCTTTGGAACAAAAGGGTGGATTTTGGTAGTCAAAAGTGCAGAATGAAATGGATGGGTGGCTGTGTAGACTTTTGGCTTGTAGATACCAGATTTGGACCTGGTTTGCATTGGATGAGGCTGTACTGGAGGCTTTGATCTGTTTGGTCGTGGAGGGGGTGTTGGTGGTGGAGGATTTGAGTCTGGGGTGTTTTGTGGTGGCCGCGATGGTGGAGGAATGGGAGGGTCTGGGGAGGGTGGTTGAGATGCAGGGGCTGGATTATGGTCAAGGGAAGAAGAGATGGAGAGAGGTGGCATTGGTAGACATGTGAGAGAAGGGGGTGGTGAATGGAATTTGGGTTTTGATGATTGTTCTTTATAGGGAAAGGTTTGTTCATCAAAGATCACATGTCGAGAGATGTAGACCCTGCCGGTTTTGGGATCCAAGCACCTATAACCCTTGTGATTAATGGCATAACCAATGAAGATGCAGGGAATGCTTCGAAAGGCCAATTTGTGATTAGAATAGGGACGAAGCCAGGGATAGCACGCACAGCCTGAACTTTTAGAAAGTGATAGTCAGGAGTGCAATGGAGAAGCTTTTGAAGTGGGCTGATATTAGAGATAGTTTTGGAAGGCATTCGATTAATGAGGTAGATGGCAGTTTGTACAACCTCAGCCCAAAAATGAAGTGGAAGAGAGGATTGAGAAAATAGAGTTCTGGTTAGTTCAATGATGTGTCTGTGCTTGCGCTCAGCAAGACCATTCTGTTCAGGTGTATGCGGGCAGGAAAATTGGTGAGCAATGCCATGTGTGGAGAGAAAGTACTTGAAACTATGACTTGTGAACTCACCACCATTGTCGGTGCGAAGTTTCTTGATTTTTAAGTCAAACTAATTTTCAACGAGAGTTTTGAAGTGAGCAAAGATGGAAGAAACAACAGATTTTGATTTTACTGGAAAAAGCCAAGCATAACGTGACCAATCATCAATGAAAACAACATAATACTTGAATCCACTAATTGAAGAAACAGGAGAAGGTCCCCAAACATCGGAATGTATTAGCTGAAGTGGAGCATTGCTATTACATCGAGATGGAACAAAAGGAAGTTTGGAGCTTTTCCCTAATGGACAATGCCTACAAAAGCTAGAGATATTTTTGCCAGTCTTGGATATAGGTAGCTGAGTTGTGGACAAAATGTGGTGTAGAGTTGATGCAGATGGGTGGCCAAGACGTTGGTGCCAAAGTGAAGAAGATACGGAAGAACTGAAGAGTGTAGATGGTGATGGACAATGATTCGGATGAAGAAGGAGCGGATAAAGAGCTCGATCAGTAGGGCCTTGAAACAGAACTTTCCCCGTGATAGAATCCTTGACAAAGCAAGAGGTGGGAGTGAGGATTAGATGACATTGATTATCAGTAAGAAGTTTGTTAACAGAGAGCAAGTTATGAGAAGCAGAAGGTATATAAAGGACTGAATTGAGTTTGAGAGATGAACCAGAGGTAGCTGAGGAGCCAAGGGTAGATGGTATGGCAGTAGTGGAGCCAATATGGGAGATTGGCATTGAACCACCATCTGCAGTTCTCACTTCATCAGTTCCATTATACTCTGTGGCAATAGAGAGATTGCTAAGATCATTAGTGATGTGGTGTGTTGCCCCAGAGTTAGCATACCAGAGTGATGGCGGTGTAGAGTGAGTCAGAGAAGATGGCGCTGCCATTATTGCCTGAAAACGAGGAGGAGGTGCTCTTCCTTGGTAGGCATAGTTCATGCGATTGGAGCAATTCACAGCAGAGTGATTGTTGCAGCCACAGATTTGGCAACGAATGCGAGGTGCCCCATAGGTATTGGCCGGCCGAGGTGGTGGTCGAAAAAAGGAGCGGGAAGAGTTGTGGGAAGGAGGTCGGGGTTGAAAGGTCCTAGTGTGGTTGGATGTGGGAAATGGGCCTCTAGCTCTCTGAAAAGGGTAATTGGGCCGAGTCGGGTTTGGTGGTGTGTTAAAAGCAGCATAAGCTTGCATTTGAGAGTTTGGGTTGAGATTAGGGATGAGTATTTCTCCGCGGCGCTGCACCTCAATTTCTTCACTCAAGAGGAATCCGTGGAGCTCTTCGGCCTGAATGGGTTCTGCACGAACACGAATCGAGGTGGCAAAGGCATCATAGTCTTGTGGCAACCCTTGAAGAGTATGGGCGACGATGTCGGCATCATCGAGGGGCTCTCCGGCATGAGCGAGTGAATCAACAATGTCCTTGATTTGTTGGAGATAGGCCGTCATCGACTGGGTTCCTTTCTGCAGTGTCTGAAGTCGTCGCTTGAGTTGAAGGACATGGGATCGAGTGATGTTAGCAAGGCGACGCTCCAGAGTGACCCAGATGGATCAGGCAGAGATAAAACCGATTTGGAAAGGCAGCACGGAGTCGCCGAGAGTGGCAGTGAGCCATATGCGACAGGTACGATCTCTTTTTGCCCATTCCATATATGCCGGATTAATATCTGTAGAATTGGGTAAGAACATGGCTGGGGTTGAGTCAGTGCCATCAACTAGAGAATATAAGTTGTATTGTTGAAGGACTGGGGTGATGAGAGAGCACCATAGAATGTAGTTGGTGGTGCTGAGCTTCACGGGAACAAGGGTGGCTATGTGTTGGGGAGAAACGGAGTGATTGAGGAGTTGGGCAGTGAGTTCTAGGGAGAGTTGAACAATGGGTGGGTTGGGAGTTTGATTTTGTGGGTTTGTGTTTGTGTTTGCCATCGGGCAATTGTTGGGAGCTGGAAAAAAAAAAAGGATTGAAAACAAGGTAATTGATAAATTGAAGTGATGGAATTTGGAAAGAGAGAGAGGATTGAGATGATTCTTGGATCTGGTAGCCGTTAGGCTATGGCTCTGGATAACATGATAAATTGAAGCAATGTATTGCAAGAATGAATAGAGAGAGAAGAAAATTGAAATTTGTATCGATCATTGCTTGCTTTCTTCATTACAACAGTGGGTTATTTATACAAGAGGTAGTGGTCCAGATTATATAGGGAATCCTAAAGAGAAAGACAAAACTTGAGCTATTGGTTAATTTGTACAATTAAAGCTGGTATAGTGAGCAGAGGTTTCAGGGTTTGGTCAGTCATGCCATTGTTGTGAGTTGTGGCCGTGTTAAGGCTGAAATGCCTTGGCTCTGTTTGGACAAGTTCTGTCTTCAATTTCAGGTTTTATCCTCTTTTGAGTTTGGACTTGTTCTGCTCTTGTTAGGGCTGAATCACCATCTGATTCATCTTTCTCCTCCAGCTCATATGATGAATGTGTATGTGACTTGTGTTGTATTCTTGAGCTGGTATGATCTGGTGTTGCTCTGCCATTAACTTTCTAGTATAAGAATGCAATAACTCTACAAAATGGGTAATGGGTTATGTACCTCGAATGGAGAGGAAGGCTTGGGGAGGGTTTAGCTTCTGTTGGAGGATGGACCGTGCAGGAGTCGCAGGAGAGAAATGGGTCGCCATGAAAGGCGAAGACTTGTGCTATTCTGAGTGGATGCTTAAGTAGTGAGCGACTTTAATGATCGAAAGAACCAATTTCGAATTAAATTGTAAAATTGAATACAAAATTAACACTAGGAACTTAGAACCTTTCTATGACATTTGGGTTGTCGGGGTTAGCGAGAGGGAGAGGAAGACCGAGCTACCACGAATCGGAGTAGGGAACTATGCCGAGATGCGCAAGAAGTGGAGAGGTGAGGTGAGCGCTTGAGGAAGCAGGAGTGGGAGAGAGGGTCGAAGGCCAATGACTGTTCTTCTAGGGCAGAGAAGGTCCAGATCGAATTCGAAGGCGTATGCCATACACTGTGTGGTAAAACTTGTTTTACTGCGTTCTCATTTTTTGGTCTTCCACATTTTTCTTGTTCACTAACCCCAATTCACTAACGCCGTTCATCAAATTTGATATCACTAACCCCAATTCACATGCGCCGTGTACATCAACGACCGTGTACTGAAGACTCTCTGACCTTTTGTTTTCTGGTTTTTGTTTTCTTGCTTTTGGTTCTTCTGCAAGTTCTGTTATCACCAATTGGATGAGTCTCTCTGGTTCTTAGCCACCAACCAAGACAAAGACGAAGACGAAGAAGTAGTAGCAGCAGTCAGTGTCTTTCATTTGGGCTTCCTCGTTTTGTTCGAAAGCTTCTGTGTGGAAGACATATTCCACAATGTGACATTATTCTATTTTTTGCTCCGTAGGTTTGGTAAACAGTAAATCACTCATCATTGCTCATGAAAATTCATGATGATCTAATTTTGTCCCAATTTTGGTTAATGCCAACCCTTGGATTTTGATGTCACATTGTGTAATAGACCAAGTACTTTGCAAAATATTATAGGTTGAGGTCAACAAAAATGAGTAAGAACAAAGGGTAAATCTATCATCCTGTTTTTCATCTTGTTCAAACTTTCACCCAACCATTCCCAACCCTTCCATTTGAAATCAGAAGGATGAACTCCAAACAATGGGCAATCCATTAAATGGATTGATTGTCACACCCTCAAATCCGAGACCAATATTACATTGAAATATGGAACCCGAATTTGGGATGTGAGTTAAAACAAAGGAAAAAAAAATCACAAACAGTGCCTGAACTATCAGCCACTAATAACTTTCATACCTGAAGTTTCAAAAATATCAGATTGATACCTGGACTTTTATGCCCGACCCAACATACATACCTGGAATCACTCTCGTCGTTAACTCCGTTAACTTTTCAAGGCTAGATCTGTCCTTTCAATGTTTATCTTCTCCAAAACTCTCTCTTATCTCTTTGCAATCCCATATTTTTTTTCTTCTTCTTCATACCTCAATTACCTAGATCAAATACGCGACGCCACGAATCACACACACAAACTCAAAGCGAGCAAAAACATATAAAGAGGAAGAGATATCAAAACTCAATACCAGAAGGGATCCAAAATCGCTTTCTAAATTTTTGGCTTCTTTGCGATTGGTTCTTGATCACGGCTTCTAGCTCATAATTCGAATACTGGTTCTCACTCAGTTATGGTTATGCATTGGTATTACTTGACATCATTGT
Source organism: Rosa multiflora (assembly GCA_002564525.1). NCBI lineage: Eukaryota > Viridiplantae > Streptophyta > Magnoliopsida > Rosales > Rosaceae > Rosa > Rosa multiflora. The sequence goes on from BDJD01001625.1 coordinate 406,174, forward strand.
CTAATTTGGTCTACAATTTATCAATTGGTGATATTTGATCTATTTGCACTGTGGAGAGTTGGTTGGTGTACTTACATGAGCATTTGCCAAGCATAATTAGCTATAATGAGCAATGTTCTAAAAATCGGCCTAGGGAGCCACCTAGGCGCTAGGCGGTAAGGTACTGATCGGATTTTGGCCTAGGCGTTGGGCTACTAGGCGGGCTAGGCCGTGCCGCTTGGGCGGTGCTAGGCGGGGACTAGGGGGCCCTAAACCCTAATTTATTCTATATTTTGACTATTTTTATATTTATAATTAATTTTTAGAATTTAAATATTTTTATTTCTATTATTATAGGTCATAAAAATAATTTAAAAATTAAAAAAAAATAAATACCGCCTAGGCCCCTAGGCGCTAGTCCCCGGATCACCGCCCGACTAGCGCCTAACGTTTTTTAGAACCTTGATAATGAGCCACGCTCATACTACCACCAGCGGTACCGACAACCATCAATGGTGTGACCTATGAAACACAGCCAAACAGGCTACCACCGGAGCCCTGACTCATTCCCAGATTGTTAGATCATAATTCATATACATATTTGTAGCCCTAAAACATGGAAATTACTTGTTCTAAAGTCCAATTTAATGTTGACTAATCCAATTCCATTATTTTTCTAATCTTGTACTTTACTTAATCTTTGTGTTTATTTATATATATTTATTTTCCTTATCATGTTAGGAAATAATGGAGAAGAGAAAGTGAGCTAGACATTTTCCTACTCCGGTTAGGAGAAAGTGAGCTAGACAAGAAATGAGGGCTAGTCGCCTGACCAAACGAACTCTGAATGAGTTGAAACTTTTCAGTTTCATCCTAGACATCCCAAGGATCATTTGTTATTAAGAGTGACAGAGCTAGTTTTGAGTGGAAATCCTTTAAACAGTCAGTCCAATCTTCTGAAAGACGAAAACTGGAAAACCTGACCTGTACGTATTTCAGAAGCATTTACGGCCGAACCACAGTGAATTTAACTCTGAAATTTTACCAAGATGATCTATACTCATGGAGAAACATTTGATATGAATAAGTCAGAGGCCCATTCTGAATTCTTAGTGGAGATATAATTGAAGGAATAAAGGGGTAGAAAGTGACTTAAAACCAGCTCAACATTCATCATGTTCATGTTTCCCACCCACATAAAGAAAGCTAGATGTTTTTCTCTTTTTCCTTGGTTATATTTTTCTACTCCATTTTCTTTAATATATCATCATCACTTCCATATTTCTGCACCTTTATGCTTTGCTTTCATTTCATCATTACTTCATCTTTTCCATATTTTACAAACCACTTCCATACTCCACTTTCATTATTTTTATTTGACTCATCATTTCACTATTCTTTTTCTTCCCTATATAAACACCTCCTCTTCTCACTCTCAAGATATTCCTTTGATCCATAACATCTTTTTCTCTCTCCATCTCCTTCATAAAACCTCCATATCTACCTCCCAAAATCCAAACCCACAATACCCAATCTACTCCATCTCCTCCATCATCACCACGACAACTACCATCTTCCACCACCATAAGCTCCATCACTACCACTGAAAGTTAGACAAAGGAGCATCATATCTTCATCACCATTCCATTTATAATCACCATCAAGAAATTCTTCATCCATCCATTCCACCATCAAGGAGGATTCAAGGAGCATTGAAGGAGAATCTACCCATTGATTTGTCAAGCTTCAACTAGTTCTTTCTTCCCTTAACTCTTTAATTTACTTTGATTTACTTTATAGATTTGATGCCAATTTGTATGATTATGAGTGAGTAGTTACTTTGTTGGGGCTAGGGTTGAAAGCCCTAGCCAAGCTTGTATAAATTGATGTTTTAATTTACATTTGATGTTATTTGTGATTTTCATCTTCATATGCTAATTCAAGAAGTGAATGCATTCATTCAAACTTAACTACTTTGAATGTGTTGTGTTTGTCATCTCATGAAAAATGTTTAGGGAGTAGTTAACCTTGAGCATTGATAGCATGATAGCATCCTCTATGTGCATATGAAGGTTGTGAGTTAAAATCACCTAGATCTAGGATTGGTTTGCTTGCATGATTATCTAAACTCAAAGCTTTATGCATCTAGGAACAATGAATTGAGACTTAACCGGTAATAGGATTTGTTCTTAGGTAGTTAATTCTAGACTTATCCGGTTGGAATTAATAACATTAAAGGAGTTTAAGCCTTTGTAGTCTTATCCGGATGCAAAGAGGGTAATTGAAAAATTAGAATAGCATCACTTGTATTTGAACTTCAATGCTTGCAAGGGAGGTTAGTGGTAGACAATCCAACCCCCAACTTCATCCATTATTTTACTAGTTTAGTTTATATTTGAGCATTTATTTTAATTTGGTTCACCACTCTATCCAACAAACAATTTCACTACCACCACAATGCACATAATCACTATGAGCCTAGATTTTCTTGTGAATTTAGGTTTATGATTGTACATTTGCATATTCTAGCTCTCCTTAGGTTAACAACCTAGCTAGTGAAAGGAATCCAATCCTCATGGGTTCAACAACCTTTCTTAAATCCCTATACTATTACTTGTACCCTTTATACTTGAGGGTGACTATTTGGCTAACACAAATCACCGTTGACGCACTGCGCCAAGATTGCCTCGCTGAAGCATCAGAAGCTGGGAACTGAAGCATATCAGTCTCACATCGAAAACAAGGAAGAGGTCAACCTCTTCCCCACCTATAAAAGGTCCACTCTTCTCTCCTCATTAATTACACATTTACTACTTACCTACTGTTATTCTGTCAACACAAATACATTGACTAACTTAGGCATCAGAGAAGAGAAGACCGCCCACTGAGGTCTCCCTTTGACGCCCTTTGTATTTTATTTGACATATGGCAGAAGCAACAGGAATATCACAAGTAGCGGTTCGCCCCTCGAACTAGCGTTAACCAAGATTAGGCCACCGCCCAATCTTAGACATTAACAGTTGGAATTTTGGATTGTGGTTTTGATTGTTCTTAATAAGTACTGTGGGATATTATAAGAAATTTATCTCAAGAAAAAAAACCCTAGAGAGCCAAAAGCATAACCAATGAGAGAGTGATCCCTCTAACTGCTCGCCCTCATGGAGGCGTCGTCGGATAGGGTAGATTGAACCTAGTGTCCGGTAGTATTGGTCAATGGAATAATCTCAATCAGAGTGGAGGCTCTGTGGCGGCTTCGTCATCCAAACCGTGAGGAGGTATCGCCAGGGAAGTCTAGAGCCTGTTCGGCAGCTTTTGGGTAAGGTTAGGATCGATCTCACAAGAGAAGGAGGCAGATTTCCAGAGGTGACGTCGCTTGATGGTGCGAGGATGGATTTTGAGCAACCCAGATCTGATCGAAGTTTTCCGATCTGGTTTGTGTCGTTTGGAGTCGCCCTGTGGAGAGGGGTAGTTGGTGATGGTAGTGATGCACGCTGGCGTACTGGGGAGGGCGGAGAGAGGATGGGACGGTCTAGTTTTACTCAAGTCGGCAGTTTGGATGCCGGTGATTTGACGGAATGGCTCCTGCTTGCGAGACTGTAGAGAGGTGACCGCAACAACCTGTACTTTTGGACTGGGCTGAGCAGGGGTTGGGCCTGGGTTAGGGCTCTGCGCCCAACTTCCTTTTGTTTTATGTTTTATTGTTTTCTATTGTTACTAATTAGTTATGGCTATATGCCGGAAATAAGTACCCACTGCTTCTTGGTAAGGAGAAATGGGCGTTGTCCCAGAATGCACACTTTGTGTGCCTTGTTTGGCCTAGCGAGACGGCGAACTGTTTGTTTGATCAAATGGACGCAACCACCTAGTGGCAGGATGAAATTTAGTGTCGCCAGATTTATTTCCGTGTGGCAACATAGTGGGAAAGTTGTGCTATTTGTAATTATGCTTTTTCGTTATAGAGTTATCTTTCCGGTATGTTACCGCTATGTCAAAGCAAATGGAGTAGCCATTCGTGCACTCTTTGCTAATTGGTGCCTGTTAGAATACATAGATTTTATGGAGAATCCTGGTATTATTTCAGGATGTTCTCTTTATGCTTATTGTAATCTGAGATTCAGACTTTACGTCCCCCCCCCCCCCCAAATGTATTATGCAATTTCATTAATCAAGGCTTGAGGGAAACCGCACCAACCCCATTTCAAAAAAAAAAAAAAAACAGTAATGTGCTAGCATTATATGAGAACAGCAGATCAATGGAAATAGAAAGGCAAATGAAAAGGAGAATTCAAGATGCTAGAGATTCGTTAAATACATGTTGTCTACATTTGGTTTGGTTTCATGTGAAGAAATTCCAGTATTACTTTTGGTTTGGAATCACATTACTATTGATATTGCTCATTCTCATCATGAATAGAATACACAATTTCCCATCATTTGTGTTCTTTCCAGTATGTAGAATTTGATTACTCTGAGGCTTGATCACAATACTTACACTCCATGGTTCTTTCAAATGGAAAATTTGTTTACTCTTAGGATTTATGTGGAGCATATATATATATATATATATATATATATATTTCATAAATTCAGACTAAGGACGGAACTCATGAAGTGGTTTGTTGGCAAAGCCACCAGTAAGGGTGGAGAATATATTTGGAAAGAATAACGGTGAGTTTTCGTGGGAAAAACCAGAGTAGAAAGAGAAGCAAGAAATCTGGGAATGCAAGAGATAGGAGAGAGTTTTGGAGAAGATGAACATTGAAAGGACGGGTCTACCCTTGAAAAGTTAATGGGTTTAACGGCGAAAGTGATTCCATGTACGTATGTTGGGTTGGGCATAAAAGTCCAGGTACTAGTCTGATATTTTTGAAACTTGAGGTATGAACGTTATTAGTGGCAGATACTTCAGGCATTGTTTGTGATTTTTTCTCCTTAAAAAAAATAAAACTTCCTCCTTAAATAAATTTATAGAAACTAAAAGAATTTATATATATGTCTGAATAGTATTTTTATTAGAAAACAAAATCATTAATTTTACAATACCAAAGTTTAGCAAAATATATTACATATATTTTCTTGATATAGTAGTAGAAAATAAAACATTCGTTTATTTAGTAGGTTCATCCCTTTTACCCAAGCATATACTCTTACCTGAAAACAAGAAGGTTTAGCATTATGAGCACCACAGACCCAGTAAGTACAGCTTACATTCTTATATTAATGTGTCTTATAAGAAATCAAAATTGAACAACCAAGTAAAAATATATCGAGAACCATTTATATGTTTATACCAATTCTTAAGTATGTATATGTACACACACACAACACACACACACAACTCATAAATGTTCAAATATATTCATCTGCATGAATGTTTATGAGGTTGGAAATAAATCACAAAGTCACGTGCTAGAGTCCACTATACTCAAATCACGGATAAGCAGCAACATACTGAGGACACTACCAAAGTCTGTATACTTAGGTTGACATTTACTTCCTATAAGTATAATACTGCACTATCTGTATGGACTAGGGCATGTAGAATATTCTGTAAATATTTACTTTCCTTGTAGGTGTAGATTACGTTTTCTGTATAATTGGAGGAGATGTTTTCCTATTAGGACTACTCTTGTATCTCTTTATAAACCTCCTATTTTGGAGATGAATAATTAATTGAAGCATAACAAACACATCGAACTCTTATTCTCAACTTGATATCAGAGCAGGTTCAATCCTTTGAAGTTGCACCGTATTCTTTTTCCTCTTGAAACCTGAAACCCGAAAGCCGAAAAACAAACCATTGAAGTCATCATCACCACGTTGAAATTGCCACAGACCTTTGAAGTCATCATCACCACATTGAAATTGCTGTACACTTTTATTTAATTAAAAATTGCTGCACACCTTTGTTTGATTGAAATATTAGCCGATAAGACCTCCTGCTATTTGATTAAAGTGTTTGATTAAAGTCTTGCTGCACCAATTGTTTGGTCACGTGCAGGCCCCTTGCTTTCTGCTCAATGGGTCCTTCCTCAGGCTTCTCAACTCCTCCACCAAGCCGTCCTCCTGGTAAAACAAATCCATATGCAAATACAAAGTGTCCGCTATGTGGAAATTTGGGTCATAGCAAGCAACTGTGTTATGAAGTAATTGGCTATCCTGATTGGTGGGATTTCACCAAGAAACTGCGAAAGAACCTTGGAAAAGCTACCGTGGCTACTGCAGAGGAAGAGAACCATCTAATGCCTCCACTAATGTAGCACAGTCAGGTATGAGGGGTAAGGTATCTGTGAATAGTTCTTGGATAATTGATACAGGTGCATCTGACCATATGACTAATGATCCTAGCCTCTTGAAAAACCTGAAACCCTCTCAAAATATTGTTTCTATTGCTAATGGTACTCCAACTCCGGTTACCGGAGAAGGCTCTGTTGTCCTATCTGACACGTTAACTGATTACACGCATTTATATGCATGTAATTGTATCTAAAACACTAGAAATAAGCTAATTATTGAGCCAATTATTATGTAATTAATCAATTTTTAATTATTTATAGGTAATAAGTGGAGTTGAGGAAATCGTGATAAAAAGAGGCGAAATAGGAGCAAATTGGATCTTTCTGACAAAAAGACGAAATAGTCGGTGCGGATCAACCGTGGTCAATGCCATCAAGGGAGCGGAATCCAAGTGCATCCGACTCCAATAGCATATGCAGAAGTGCATTGAAAAGAAAGAAGAAAAGAAGAAGAAGAAAGCAGAAAAGAAAAGAAAAGAAAAATGAAATGAAAAATGAAAAATGCCTCTGCTGACGTCAACATCAGAACCCCCAACACATGTGCACGTCCTCAAATTTTTTTCCCTCTCTTCCTATCATGTGTTGCCACGTGGCACACATATCCTTTCACTCTTCCTCTATAGCCACACATATAATTGCATGACAATTATCCCATTCTGGCAAGAGGCTGAGACCACACACCCACATATAATTCCATTCTGTTCCTCTTTCTTGATAGAGTAGCCGACCTCACCCTATTACTCAATCTCTTCCTCTCGGCAACACAACCAAGAACCTCCTCACATATTTCTTCTCCTCACCAAGATCCATTTATCACCTCACCAAGAACCTCCTCACCAAGATCCATTTTCCTCCTCACCAATTTCTTCTCCTCACCAAGATCTACCCTCTACCACCAAGACCACTATCTCTTTCTCACCTCTCATTATTCTTCACCATTCCTCAATCAAATTTCATCATTTTGTCAAGGATCCGGGTTTAGGTATAAGAGAGAGTATAATTCCAAGCTAGTCATGCTCACTCTTTAGTGTAGTTGTGATTAGTGTTGGTCTCTCTCTTTTCTTTACTCTCTTCTTGCTTTAACTTCTTGTAATTGATGAATTTCTTTGTGGGTATGTTAATGGATTGTGAGTAGTTTCTTATTTGGGTCTAGGGCTTCAATCCATAGCAATTTTTACCATGTAATGACATTAATTTTTGGTGCTTAATGAAAGTGTGTTGTGGTTTTTGTTCATGATTTTGCGTAATTTTCGATGGGAATTTGTTATAGAAAGTAGCTAATTTTATGACTAGTTCTTGTCCTCATCATGAAATTCATTTAATTAGTGGCTTAATTTTATGAATGAGCAAGTTGTCATGAGCAAATTGTTAGTCTCTAAAAATTGACGTAATGCCATTTCATGCATGTTAGGAGCCCTAGTCCGGTCTTAATGTGTGTGTGATGAGAATGTGAATGCCCTAGCCCGGATTTACATTATTTTTGTACTATGAGAATGTGAATGCCCTAGTCCGGATTTGCATTATCACTCTAGGGCCCTAGTCCGGCTTAGAGTTAGGGATTGCGCCATTTCCCTTTTGTTGTGTACTAAAATAGTATTGTTACGGTAAATGATTGCTAGAGTGGATGCCTTTAAATTTCTAGCACTCTACTTTTTGCAAATTTTAATTTCCTAGTTTTTTTTTAAATTTACAAAACCAAAAATCATTTCCCCCAAATTTTTGCTCACATTTTTCATTGTAAGTACCATATAGCCTTGAGCCTACCAATTTATTTTGGTGAGTTCTTGGGTACTTTTTGGCTCCGGGAGACCTAAGCCGTGCATGTGTGAGACTTGGTGTCTCACTTAGCCATTTTACAATTTTTCTTTTAGTTTAGCAAGTGACTTTTGTGACCCATAAACCATTGGATTTGAGTTAGCTCAAGATCCCCGAGGTACGGTATTTCCTGGTTTAAATATTTCCCAATTTTTTTATGACCGTGTTCTTGTTGCGCATAAGTTGCATTTTAGGCATCAAATCATTAACCCTTGACTCTGTATTGGTTGTCCCTTCATTAGCATATAATCTCCTATCTGTTAGCCATATTATCCTAGCACTAGCATGTATTGTGACTTTTTATCCCTCTTTCTGTGTGTCTCGGGACATTCTGAATCGGCGGATTCTTGGTTATGGTGTTAGAAGGGGGGAAACTCTACTACTTGGATTTGACAGCAAGTGGAGAGCAACAGCTATTAGGACAAGTGAATCAGGTCAATGGAGTAGAGAATGCTAAGGAAACAGTGTGGCTGTGGCATCGGCGTTTGGGTTATCTGTCTTTTAGTTATCTTAAGAGATTACAACCTCATTTATTTTCGGTTGTTAGTAATTTAGATTTTCGTTGTGATGTATGTGAACTGGCTAAAAGTCATCGAATTTCATATTCACCTAGTCTTAATAGAAGTCCCATTCCATTTATGAAAATTCATTCTAATGTTTGGGGTCCTACCAAGATCCCCTCTTTCTCTGGAGCTCAATATTATGTGACTTTTATTGATGATTGTACTCGTATGACTTGGGTATTTTTATTGAAGAACAAGAGCGATGTGTGTTCCATGTTCAAAGAGTTTCACAAGATGGTGTCTACACAATACCAACAGACTACTCGAGTTTTCCAATCTGACAATGGCGGAGAATATGTTAATGGCGCTATGCAGGAGTTTATGCAATCTCATGGAATTCGACATCAGACGTCGAATTCGTATACTCCTCAGCAGAATGGATTGGCAGAAAGAAAGAATCGGCAATTGCTTGAAGTTGTTCGTGCCTCCTTGTTTGGCATACATGTACCTCGTGAATACTGGGGAGAAGCTGTGAAGTCCGCTACCTACCTTATTAATCGTACTCCTTCTCGGGTGATTGAATTTCAAAACCCTCAGCAGCAGCTTCAAAAATTTGTTTCACTTCCATCGTTACCTAACCTAGAGCCCCGTGTGTTTGGGTGCGTCGCCTATGTTCATATTCCTAAGTCTCAACGCAGCAATCTTGATCCCCATGCCCGTAAGTGTATATTTGTTGGTTATGCTGAATTCTAGAAAGGTTATCGGTGTTATGATCCTCTTACTGGCACTATACATGTCTCTCTTGACGTTGCTTTTCGTGAGTCCGAGCCTTATTATTCAAGGGGAGTTTCGAAGTCTTCCCTTCAAGGGGAGAGAGATTGTGAAGGAAATCCTCGAGATTTATTATTTGAAGAATTAGAAGCCTTGGAATCGAGATTTAGAGTTGGAAATTTTTCACCAGTAGAAAATGAAAAAGAAGATGGGCTTATTGGAAACAGAAAAGAAACAGAAGCCGAAAACGAAACAGCAGTTGGGGGCTTCAAATCTTCTGTCCCCGTTTTCCTATCCCCTTCCCTGTCTCCCTATCAAATATTGACGCGTGGCATTTGGGTCTCCTCAGCCTAACCATCTCTTACTAGTCTACTAACCCGTGTGTATCTCCAACCCAACTCTAACCCACCCTAATCTCTTAAACCTACTAATTCGTGTGCTGCATACCCCTAGACTGTCGGTCCATAATAGCCAAGGTCGATAAGAACTGGGATGGGTTCGTCTGTTTTCAGGACTTTGCTTTTATGATGGAGCTGCAGAGATGATCTTAGATCTCTCCATACCACGTTTGATCTATCCGGAACAAGCCTCTGTTTTTTTTTTTTTTTTTTTTTTTCACCTTATAAATGGAGGAAATGATCAAAGAATCTGACGGCGTCGATTCGTCAGTTAATTGTTCAAAAAAAAAGTGTGTATGTGATGATTGTGGGAAAACAAGTAATATAAGCAGATGGGTTCAATGACGCGGGTTTTTGTTGGTTTCTTTCTTCTTCTTTTTTTTTTTTAAAAAAAATTTGTTTACTTTTCATCTTCTGACTTTTGATAGTACTGAAAGTTTACCAGACAATGCCAAGCTGATTACAGAGGCATTTTGGTCAAAGTTGGGGGATTCATGTTCCATGATTGGCAAGTGTAAGTAACTAAGTATGGTAACTATGACATTTCTGAAGAGGAGTTCTAGACAAAAAGCAAGACAGTCGAAGAAGAAAAAGAAGAAGAAGATTCCAAAATTTCTGAAAACCTAGAAACCCCAGGCTACAAACCAGAGAGAGGTAGCTGGGGACAGAAGATTTGAATCCGTGGGTGGCTTTTAAGAAATTAGGGTGAGTTAGAGTTGGGTTAGAGATACACACGGGGTTAGTAGACTGGTAAGGGATGGTTAGGCTGAGAAAAACCAAATGCCACGTGTCAATATTTGATAGGGAGGCAGGGAAGGGAATAGGAAAACTGGGACAGAAGATTTGAAGCCGCAGTTGGGGTAGTACGTAGCAAAGTCACCGGAAACGCTGCACCTGCCGGCGACCCGCGTTCCAGATCGAACGAACCCAATCGCAGGGCTTTCGCGATCCAAATCGCTATGTTTAGCGATCCCATAGTGTTGGCGAACTCACGCACATTAAAGCCAATTCCAATCACAACTCAAACAGATCAAAAACATGGTGTCACCGGAATCTGGAAACTCACACACATCAGAGATTCTGAGAATCTGAACCAATTCCAAGAGCTTTTGATTTTCCACACCGATCTAAGGAAGCCGAACCTCTGCTGATCTGCACCGCATCGTCAAATGCCACTGCGAATTCATCAGCTTGCGGCAAAGAAGGAAGGACTGCTCGCCTCTGGCTTCCTCTAGATCGGTGGCGGTGGCAGTTCCTTCTAGTTTTTGAAGAGATGAAAAGAACCAGATGCAAAAATGTAATATTCAATTTGCTGGGATTCTGGGAAAGAATACAAAATCGCAATCTAGAGAGAACCCCAGATTGTGCCGTATAATCATCTCAATTTGATGATTTGATCCAACTCCAAGATTATCCAATAAAGAATAAAAAATAAAAGCAGCTTTCTTTATTATTTATTTTATGTTATTTGTTAATTTACTTGTTTATCCTCCATAAGTAAGGTGCTTCTCATAGTATATTAATAAGGGGTATTTAGGTAAAATAAAAGCCCTTTGGATCAAGATTAGGAATCCTGATTTCTAAAGATGTTGATTGACAAGGAATCCTAATTCCAAAATTGAAAACAAACTCTATTATACTACATGCAAACAGTACGTACAACTACAAAGCATAAAAAAAACCTCTCCTTTCAAAAAAAAAAAAAAACCTCTATTATTTTAGCTCAACTCAACAATGGCGTTTGGAAAAAGAAAACCATCCCATCAAGAACCAATTTTTGAAGAAAATTATGAAGGTGATGTCGGTGAGCATGAAGACAATAATACTGTTGAAGAAACTCAAGCAAGTAATACAGACCAATCATTGAGTAGAAACAGCCATGAGCAAGCTCAAGAATCTCAAGAAATTCCAATGAATTCTGACATAAAGCCATTACTCAATGAAGTTATTATCACAGGTGGAGCGCAAGGAAAAAGTTCGGGTGGAACAAAATCATGGACCTGCAAACATTGTGATGGTCAGTATAAGAGTTCATACACTCGCATTCACTACCACTTTTTTGGTAATCTCCCTGGAAAAAGATCAGAGATCCGTCGATGTCAATCATTGATTAATAATCGGGAGGAAGATGAGAGGGTTCGCAGAATGGTTATGGAAGCTGAAAAAAAGGAGTTTCTTCATCTTTGAAAAGCTCAACAATTTTGAGGCAACAACCGCAAAAATCCACCGCAGGTGCTCTTGATGATATGTTCAAGATTATGGACAAAAATATTGTTGATATGAAGGTGATGAGAGGATTGTGCGCTAATGGAATTCCATTTAATGTGTTAAGAAATCCTCAATTTCATGAGATGATTTCAGCTATAAATAATGGACCCAAGGGTTATAAGGCTACATCTTCTGAAAAAGCAAGAACTACTTTGCTTGATGAGTGTAAACGAAGTTTGGAAAAAGAATTAGCTCCTATTAAAGATACATGGTTTACTCACGGTGTTTCAATTGTATCAGATGGATGGTCTAACATGAAGCATGAGCCACTTATCAACATTATTGCTGCAAATAGTAGAGGAGCGTTGTTTCTTTATGCTCAAGATTTTTCTGGGATCTGGTGAAGTGATTGCTGACTTTATGTTTACTGCAATTGAAGATGTGGGATAGGCAAATGTCCTCCAGATAGTCATTGACAATGCAAAAAACTGTGAATCTGCTGGGAGAGAGATTGAAAAGGTGCATAAACATATCTTTTGGTCTCCCTGTGTTGTTCATACCTTGAATCTTATTTTTAAAGATTTGGCAAAAGAGTTTGAGTGGTTTCGGCAAATTTATAATATTGGAAAAGCTATTGTTAAGTTCTTTTTGAACCATTCACATGCTTTGGCCATGTTCAGAAGTCAATC
>BDJD01001625.1:418857-443740 GCA_002564525.1 Rosa multiflora
CATTATATCTTGTTGAAGCGACTTATTGATTGCAAAGAAGCACTAGCAAGTATGGTAATTCTTCAAAAATGGAAAGATTGGGTGAAGACTTTAGACCCCGAGAAAAGAAAACTTGGGGAGAATATAACACAAGCTGTGTTGGCAGACAACTTTTGGGATGATGTGTTGGCTATAGTGATTATCACAAAGCCAATATATTTTTTAATTAAATATTGTGATGGTGATGGTCAAAAGATGGGTGAAATTTATAAATGGATGGACAATATGCTTGGACAAATAAGAGAAGTTATGAGTTCTGGGCCGCACTCTAATTATTTTCCACAAGTCGAAAAGATTGTGCTCCAAAGGTGGCAAAAAATGAATTACCCTATCCATTGTGTTGGATATGCCCTGATGCCAAGATTTTATGATACAGAATATCTCAGTAAACGAGCACCAGAAGGATTCACTCGAAATAGCCCTAATCAAGATATAGAAGTGATTACAAGCCTCATGGAAGCATTTGATAAGATATCAGAAGATCGAGAAGAAGCAGAGTTATTACGTCAACAATGTGCCATTTTTCGTTAGCGAAAATGTATTTTTGCTACACAAGCTGTCCAGACAGATGCTGTAACTATGGATGCCATTGATTAGTGGTCAACATATGGTTCACAAGTTCCAGAATTAGCAGAAGTCGCACAAAAGGTAATTATTTTGTTATTATTAATCTTTTAATCTCTGTTAATTTATAATATACTTTATTATTGTTATATATATATATATATATTTTTTTTTTAAGGTTGCCGTTGGTTGAATGATTGATTATTGTTATTTATTATTTTATTTTTTTTGTCAAACGTTGCTATAGGTTGAATGTATTGCTATAGGGTTTTTTTTTTTGGTTAAACTTTTCGGTATGTTGAATGATTGATTATTGCTTTAGGATTTTTTTTTTTTGATTGATTATTGCTATAGGATTTTTTTTTTTTTTGGTTAACTTTGCCGTAGGTTGAATGATTGAACTCCAATGAATTGTCGTAATAATTGTGATTATATTAACATATATTCCATCATCTACACTTAATGCCTTAATTGCATCCATGTTTGTTACACAGCTTGTTAAAACCTTTATCCATATTCTCTAGCAAATTTATTCACTGAGTTATCAATGTATTTTTTATATAGCAATATTTTGGAACTTGCCGTCTTTTTCTTTTACCAAGTATATTAATTAGTTTAATTACTAACTTGATATATGTATGTTTTGTTTCACACGATATCACAAATAAACAGGTACTAGCTCAACCAGTATCAAGTTCATCTGCTGAAAGGAATTGGAGTACGTATTCATACATTCACAGTGTCAAGAGAAATAGGTTGAATGCTGAAAGAGCTGATAGATTAGTTTTTATTCATTCCAATATTCGTTTGCTTTCACGTTTCTCTGAAGGCTACAATAATGGAACTTATAAGAGATGGGACATTAATTCAGAATCAATGGAAGTAGATGATTCGCCAATGAGATTGAAGGACTTGCGATGGAGAATGTTAGACGGCGACTATGTTGATGAGGAAGAATCATCGCGTACCAAGAATACTTCAAGCAGACCTGTTCCACCCATTCTCAATACACAACCGATTCAGCCAGGAACAATTAATGACTAAAATATCGGGTTTCGAGGAAATATCGATGGTCCAAAAAACGGAAATTTCGACGGAAATATCGAGGATATATCGATTTCGATAAAAAATAAAGAAAAATGATGAAAATTTGAAGAAAAATATGGAAATTTTAAGTGAAACTTTTGGATATATTTGTTTTATCAGTTGTCTACTATATATGAAAAGAAAACATTGAATAAACATTGTTATATAGTAATTTGTAATAATTTAAGATGAAACGGTAAATGCTGAATAAACAATAAGAACTAAATGGTTAATAATATTAACTTCTTACTTACCATAATTATAGAGTGAAGAAGTAGTAAAAAAAAAAGAAGAAAGAAGAAAGAAGAAAGAAACTTTGTTCTTTCGGTGCAAGGAATGAGTGGAACCCTAAACCCTATTTATAGAAGTTCAAAATTGAAATGTTGTTGTAAATTTTTTGAAAATTTGGTAAATAAAATTCAAAATGTAATAGATTGTTCTATGTTAGTTATTGATTGGACATGTATATAAGTTTTCAGATTCGTAGACTAAATGAATATATATTAGAATGGTGCAAAGATAACATGAGTGTATGTGCAGCAGAGTTGGCCAAGGCTCTCAAAGGGCAATGGAGTGACCACGGTTCAAGCCTTGGTGACCTTGTTGATTTTTTTATTTGAAGTTTAGGCTAAGTGGCTAACTATGTAGGTTCCAAAAAAAATATCCAAAATTTCGCAAAATATTGAGAAATTTCGAGAAATTTTCAAAATATCCCTCGAAGGTTCCAAAAAAATACCCAAAATTTCGCAAAATGTCGCTAAAATCTCGATATTTCCGGAAATTTCAGGAAATTTCCAAAATATCGGTCGAAATCTACACGGAAGGTTACGGAAATTTCGACAAGTGAAGAAAACGAAAATTTCGATTTTTTAGTCCTTGGCCAGGAACACATCAAACTCATATATCCAGATTTGCAAGAGCAAGAGACTCAAGCGGCACTTCAAAATAAGAACTTAGACAGACGTGATGGCCAAGCCTCCAACTGGGTTCCAGCCATCGAAAAAAAAAAAACTTTTAAGCATTAATTTTCTTTGTTGGATTGAAAAACTCAACTAGTTTTAAGTAGTAGTGACAATTTATTTTTATTTTATAATTTTTCTTGAGATTTTTATTTATGGTATGGTTATCTCTTTATTATTTTTTTTATAATTTTATTTATCATAAGTAATTTATTTTAATTAAAATTAGCTAATATATCTTAGCGTACCGCGTTCCAGTACCACAGCGTTCTGCGTTTCGTGTGACTTTGGTACGTAGTAAACGAAAACAAATCTGGGAACATGTCCTGGTTGGCAGTGGACCAGTGGGGTCCTCCAGCCGACATGACAATGACAAGCCGAACAACAAGGATGCTGCCAGCCGTGGACTAGTGGATGGACTAGTGGGAGAAGAAACAAATGGAGAAGATGGCCTTGAAAATGGTGAGCCCGTGGGATTTGGAGAAGATGGATCCGTGGGATTTTGGCAAAGTAACTTTGAAAAGTCAAACAAGGAAGATGCAACAGGCCATGACGTCAGAACATCTTCCCCAAGTGGGGTCTTGAAAAATCAAACAAGGATGGTCCTACGCGCCCGCAACATGGCATGCATCATGAGAGTGACAATGACGCCTCAATGCTTCCTAGACTGTAAGGGTCATCGTAGTCGGGTTAGGGCCGACTCTATCCTAAATTTTAGGGCTTAGGATCGGGCTTAATCAAAGTCAATAAAATTTAGAGTTGGGTTAGTATTTAAATATGCTAATCCTTACCCACCCAAAAAGCCCGATCTATTAGGGCGGAAAGAGCCGGATCAGGTCGACCTTTCGAATAGAGCCAAATAGGGCCGAAATGGACCAAAAGGGCCTTATTTTGTTTAACAACAAAAATTATATTATTTTATTTTTTTTTCTCAAAATGTGATTAAATGGTTATATAGGTAATACAAGACTCATTGTTTTTTATTGATCACATTTAATACACACACACACATATGAATTAACTTATAACATTTATTATTATTATTATTATTATTTGAATCAAGCCCACGGGACAAAATAGTATATTCATCACAAGCCAGAATAGACCGTTAGATACCCTTCCGCTGTCATTTAAGGACATAGATAGACAAGAAGGTAGTGGTAGTACCCACAATGGTACGTAGAAATAGACGCACTCATTATACATTTCAGATCGTAGAGATAACGGATATCCTCTTTCGGTACTACTCCAGAGACGCTACAGAGACATAGAGTGCACATCGATGCTTAGTTTCCTAATACAAGGAATTATTGTAATTTAGATAAAACTAAAAACATAGGGTTGGGCCTAGGCTCTAACACCTAGCTCAAATAAACATTGGACTAGCGCAGAAACCCCACCTAACAATTTGCAGCCCAACATGGTGGTTAAGGTGATTATATTAAATTAACTATCTCTCTAAATCTCCCAATATTAATTGTTATGTAACAAAGAAAATAAAAACTAAAGAAAACAAAGCTTAAGAAATCAATTACAAAGAAAGAGATAAATTGCATATTATAAAAAAAAGAGAAACATAATTAAAAAAATAGAAATTATTAGGGCTTATTCGGGTGGGCCTAAAGGGCCGGGTCGGGCTTCATTTTCATGGCCCATACCCTACCCTATTTTAGAAAGGGTCGGGCCAGCCCGCCCTAATGTAAGGCTGGGTCGGGCTTCGGCCCTACGGGCCTGGCAGGCTTGGGGCCGAAGGGCCAAATGATGACCAGACCACAAGCGGACGAGTTACAGATTGACCAGCCCAGCCGTGACATACCCAATGAAAAGAATATAATTCAGAGTTCTCATATGTTAGAGTTTTTACCCCTTTCTATATCATCAACTGAAGAATCCGCTACAAATGTTCCTCCTCAGGTACCTTTAATTTCAAATGAATCATATGGGGTAAAGAATATTGAGCCTAGAAAATCACAGAGGATTACCAAGGGTATTCCTAAGAAACAATATGAACCACACATCAAAACCAAAGCTAAGTATCCTATAGCTAATTACATATCTAACCATAGGTTTTCTGGGTCATATGCACTTGTTGTTGATCGATTATCCACTGTATCTATTCCTAGTAGTGTACAGGATTTTTTTGCTGATCCTAAATGGATTCAAGCGATGAATGAAGAACTAGAGGCTTTGCAGAAAAACTTGCCTTGGGATGTTGTGACTATGCCTGTTGGAAAGAAGACTGTTAGATGTCGTTGGGTATTTACAGTGAAACTTAAAGCTGATGGGAGCACTGACAGGTACAAAGCAAGATTAGTTGCCAAAGGATACACTCAGCACTATGGAATTGATTATGAAGAGACGTTTGCCCCTGTAGCAAAGATCAATACTGTTCAAATTTTGATTTCACTTGCAACAACTAAAGATTGGCCTCTACATCAGTTTGATGTGAAGAATGCTTTTTCTCAATGGAAACTTGGAGGAAGAAGTGTATATGGACATGCCACCAGGGATCAAAAACATGCCTTGTGATACTGGCAAGGTTTGTAAGTTAAAAAAGTCTCTGTATGGTTTAAAGCAGTCTCCTAGAGCTTGGTTTGGAAGATTCTCCAAGTCTGAGAATGTTCGGGTATAGACAAAGCAACTCGGATCATACCTTGTTCATCAAGCGTATTCAGGGTAAGATTACCGCTCTGATAGTATATATTGATGATATGATTGTCACAGGGATGATCTAAAAGAGATGGAGACTCTACAAAAGTATCTTTATAAGGAATTTGAGATGAATGACCTTGGGCAATTGAAGTACTTTCTTGGCATTGAACTTGTAAGGTCTAAGAAGGAAATTTCTTTGTCCCAACGTAAGTATGTACTTGACTTGTTAGCTGAGACTGGGATGCTTAACTGCAACCCTATTGAGACATCGATCGAGATGAATCACAACCTCGTCATCTATCCGGATCATGTTCCAACTGATAAAGGAAGGTACCAACGTCTAGTAGGAAGGCTTATTTATCTTTCTCATACTAGGCCTGATATTGCTTATGCTGTAAGTGTGGTTAGTCAATTTATGCATTGTCCCAGTGAAGAGCATATGGATGCAGTATATCGTATTTTGAGATATCTTAAAATGGCACCTGGAAGAGGTTTGTTGTTTGAAAAAAAGGATGAATTGGAAGTTGTGGGGTACACAGATGCAGACTGGGCTGGTGATAAGACGGACAGAAGGTCCACATCTGGGATTTTACATTTGTTGGAGGAAACCTTGCGACTTGGCAAAGCAAGAAACAGAAGATTGTTGCTAGGTCAAGTGCTAAAGCTGAGTTTCAAGGTATGTCACATGGAGTTTGTGAGATGTTGTGGATTTGTAATGTGTTGAAAGATTTGGGTTTTAAGCTCAAGAAGCCTATGGACTTGCATTGTGATAGCACGTCTGCTATTGAAATCGCTCATAATTCTGTTCAGCATGACCAGACTAAGCATGTGGAAATAGATCGGCATTTCATTAAGGAAAACCTGGACAGGAAGGTCATCCTTTCCCTTTTGTGTATACAGAAGATCAATTAGCAGATGTTCTTACGAAAGGAGTGTCAAGGAAAGTGTTTGACAACTCGATTGACAAGTTGGGCATGATTGACATCTATGCACCAACTTGAGGGGGAGTGTAGAATATTCTGTAAATATTTATTCCTTGTAGGTGTAGATTATGTTTTCTGTATAATTGTAGGAGATGTTTTCCTATTAGGACTACTCTTGTATCTCTTTATAAACCTCCTATTTTGGAGGAGAGTTTCTATTGGGACCTCCCAATTTGCTCATTCCTCTTTTGAATTATTGAATTACATATATATCCTCGTGTAAAATGACAATTATAGACAATAATTTTAATTAACTAGTATTTTCTTTACAAAATCTTTCAACTCAAAAAGAAAAAAAACCTAGTTTTCACGATACAAACCACTAAACCCTAGACTTATGATGTTACTCTAATCTATGATAACGGTCCCATTCTGATCACAACGTCAAACCCATTGACGTGCATATTCAATTGTGAATGAACGGTTATGAACATATTAGTTTTATGTGGTATTTGGGGTTTAGGGTTGATCCAGTAGATCGAGACCCAACCGGCAACAAAAATAGCTAAAATTTTGACAATAACCATTTCTTTTTATCATGATAACATCCAACTGCCAATTTTGATAAATATTAAAATCTATTTCCGCCACCTTATTGCTTATGGACGGTATATTTTCTTATATGCCTAATAAACAAGTTGGACCACATTAGCAGGCATATAAGGATTTTGCGATCTAAAAAATTGAAATTGGAAATCGATAAATTGATCCATGTAGTCAAGTGATGACATCTTAGTAACACAGTAACACTATATTTGTTTGTTACATTCCTCTACGGGCAACCCCATCAAGACATAAGACGTTGGAAAAACCGACCGTTGGATGCATTGATTGAGATATTTTATGCTCAATGATTAAAAGGATTGAGGTCTGCAAGGAACGCACTACCAGCAGCTTAGGGGGAATTCTCCTGTCGTCGTCCCACCATTCTCAACCCAACCAACACCTTCCATCGACTGCGTCGACCTCTGCAGCCACCTAACCTTGCCCTTATCGATCAACCATGAATCCCTTCATGCCGAATCTCAACCCCATCAACCTGCCCCTCCCACTGATGGAGAACGGATGGCAAGAAGGATCGAAGAACAACTCGATCAATCAAAAGGAAAACCCAGTTTGCTGCAAATTTGGCATTCGGTGTCCGAATAGTAATTACTATACCTTTTCGGAAAGGGAATGACGCCAGAAACAAAACTCGTCGCTACGCCACGACGTGTGGCCTTTTTCAGGCTTTCGAGATCATTTCAGACCTCAAAACTGCAATTTACCTTTTTTTTCAAAATTTTCGGTTTTCTAGTTTTTTTTTAGATTTGTTTTGTTTTAACCCGTGGGATTTAGGGATTCATTGTTATTCGCCCTAGGGTTTCTTTTCCCATATATATGCAACCTTAAACGGCTGTAGAACCATCTTTTGTCATATTATCAATTAAATTGAGAGTTTTCTCATTCTCTGGCGGACTAAGATTTCTTGCCCACACACGGATTGCCCGGAGAAGATGGCGTCCTAGAAACTAAAGAGCTGAAGGTGAGAAAAAGTTTTCAAGAAAAACTTTCCAAGATTCTACAGTGACGGGTGACGAGAACGGTGACGAACACTTCCAGGCTACAGTACTTAATCCAAAATCTACCTCTTATCATCGGAGGCAATCACGTGTAGATTGGCTTATCATTTTACTCGGGTCTGCTGTGGATAAAACCCAATCCACCCCAAATCGATTCACCCTATAACTGGGTAAAACTCAATTGAGAAACAAAAAACTGGGAACAGGCTAAGCCTTTCCCATATGAATTTCATCTAAATAAGCAAGCACGTGAAGGTCATGTGGCCACCCACATAAATGGCCGAGCATTACTTACTCGGAGCATGGAAGACGTTCTCCCAAATTGTTTCTGAAATCTGGTCTGAGGAGTCAATAAGACTTGAGCTTCATTCACTGGAACTTTTCAGTTCCATGACATACCAGAGAGAGAATATTTTCCTTATCTCGCCTCCAATGTGTGATATGGTGTACAAAGATCTGATTGCTGTCGACAGCAAAGTTTCTCTCATAATCTTACGCTGGATGAGCAAAGAATAAGTACCGTGTTTAAAACTATATTTCACCAAGGCCGATGACATAGTCCACAAAATCTTAGCCAGAAAGGGAACTATCTTGTTGCACCTTCATATAAAATCAGTATTGATCTGATCAACATAAGCTGAATGCCTCTCCACAAGTAGCTCAATAAGGGCGCTCTCCACATCATCAACACCCAGAGACTTGTTTCATCGAACTAGAATCTTTTCATTGCTGGTGACAACTACAACCTCTTCTTTTCGGCTCAAAAGCTCATTGGCTACAACGATATGCATCTTGTACTTCCTAAGAGCCATATCAGCCTTCTCTAACAAGATCTTTGAATCTGGTTAAAATAAATAAATAAATAACCATAGTCCCGCAACGCACCTGCAGCTCTATGTCTTCGCAGCCGTTCTCAAGTCCCAAATCAACAAGTAAGTATTTAAGCAAGTAAGTATTTAAGAATAAAGTTCCTGCTTTCAGCAATTTAAATACTTCTTCTTTTCTCGGGGACTTGAAAGCCTCTCTTCTTCTACATCCCACCTTTCTTATAACGTGGGTTCGATTATTTGAAAAGCAGAATCGTGGGGATTCACGCTATAAACGAACTAAGAGCGTCCGTAAGCATCGATTTATGACCATATAAACATCATTGTTTTGGTCTAATCCAAACATTCTTGGAAATAGATTTCTTGGTAGCATAGCTCGGAAATCTTATTATTATTTAGTTTTCGTGGAAGCATTGACTCCGAAACTAACTTGTTCTTGTTTCATCTTTCAGGATGTCAAACATGAACAAACTCGATTTTGTTCCATTGGATTATGCAGGCAAAAGGTACTTAATATGGGTCATTGATGTTGAGATCCATCTTATTGCCTGTGATTTATTGCATACAATCCAAGAACTTTGTCCTATAGAAACAGCTCCAGACCCTCAAACTGAGAAAGATAATTTCAGGGCACTTGCCTTCATGAAAAGTCACATGGATAGTGACCTCCAGTTTGAGTTCATAAATGAGGATAGCACTATAAAGCTTTGGCAAGCGCTTCGCGAATGATATGCAATGTTCGTGACTCAATCCTTCCGAATACAGAAGCAGAATGGAAAGATCTTCGCTTCTTTGAATTTGACACTGTCATGCAATTTTATTCGGAAGCCTTCCGCATCAGAGCAATGATGCGTCTCTGTAGAAAGACGATCACAGAAGACCAATTGATTGAGAAAACCCTCAATACCTTCCCTGTCTATGCTATGAGGTCCTCTGATTTATTTCGGACTCATGTAAATGCAAGACGGATCACAAGTTTCCAACAGCTTATTGAAGCTATGACCACTGCTAGAGACATGGCAACGAACTTGTGAGAAGAAAAATTGATAGGCTTCAAGATAGCCATCAAGAGCATCGTCCTATGGCTAGAGAAAGTCGCCATCGACGTCATAATCCATACGATCGCAATGCTCAAGAAGGTAATCGCCTAAGGTGACAATCGCACGATAGTAGGAGGTGTGACTTTGAGGGAAGAAGGGTTGGAAACCATGGAGCCAACGTTGGCTATGGTCATCACTTTCTAACGCCCCCAGTCCTAGGGACTATGCATATTGCGCCAATGCGCCTCAATTAAGGGAGAACCCTCTTTATGGTGTCTATTTCTAATATGGAACGTCTGATCAATAGTCCTGAATTTGCAATGTACCTAAGAAGGTAGTTGCATCATGGTGATCAAGACATTGAGTTGCATCATGGTGATCAAGACATCGAGTTCAAAAAAAATTTAAATCTAGCGATGAAGACAAAATGCCACAGATTTTTATTTAGAATAGTCTTTTATTTTTCCAAGAATTATGTAATGGCAATTATGCCTTAATCAATAAAATGACTTATTGTATTAACTCTTTCTCACTAGGCGTACTCAAGAGTAATTGTGATGTCTAGGAAAGGTTTGAACTGAGAGAACGGTTTTAAAAGTGAGCAACGCTCCACCAAAATCTCACCCTTACCTTACCTGGTCACAGCCAAATTGGAATTACCAAACGGATTGAGTGACTACAATTTGTCTAAAGTTTGATTTTTATTGGATTAGATTATGGTCACGAAACTTTGATGTAATCATTGGCTATAATTAATAAAGTGTCGATTTATTTTATCTCATGTCTTGGACATATTTTTCAAACTTTCTTACTTCAAAGATATAAGAGCCAATGGTTTTCATGTGGAAACACATTGTGAGAATGGACAAGAGTTCCTTTGCATCACCTCTAATGACTACGAACATAAAAGAGTCTTAGAGAAACTTATGTGTCCATCTAGTAGGTTGTATGCAACCACTATTCGAATCATTGAATCCAATCATGTTATGAGAAATGATTTATGGGATTTTGACACATATAGGTTTTGGCATGAACGTTTGGGACACCCAAGTCGTGATATGATGATCCGTATATTAAAGACTTCACACGGACATCCATTTTTCAGAACAAAAAGAAGTAAAAATTAGATTTTGGATTCTGAAAGAGCCACTGTGCTTCAAGGCGCCATTCACCCCCAAAACCGGCCTTCACTGGCTGGCGCCGCTGTCCCCCTGCGGGCTAAGGGTGTCTTTGACGTCACCAATGCTCTTTTGTCTCCAAATTTTACTTCTAAAGTCAATTGTGACTTCGTGGCTCAACCAAAATCCTCCTTGGTTGTTTCTAAAGCCCATCATTCGTTCTGCAAAGCTTGCTCTTTTGCAAAATTAGGATCGAGACCATCCTATGCAAAGGACACTAAAGAAAATATACCATTCTTGCAAAGAATCCAAGGTGATATTTGTGGACCTATTCAACCACCATGCTGACCATTTAGATATTTTATGGTGTTGGTTGATGCATCGACACGATGGTCACATGTCATGCTATTGTCCACAAGGAACGCTGCATTTGCTAAACTCCTAGCACAAATTATTAAGTTAAGGGCTCACCACCCTTATCGTCCTATTAAGTCCATAAGGTTAGACAATGCTGGGGAGTTTACATCAAAAACTTTTGATGATTATTGCATGTCCATTAGGATTGATATTGAACATCTTGCTCCTCATGTTCACACCCAAAATGGTCTCGCAAAAGCCGCCATTAAACGACTACAAATGGTTGCTAGAGCATTGGTGATGCGCACCCATCTCCCTATTTCTGCTTGGGGCTATGCAATATTGCATGCAACTGTGCTTATTCGTCTGAGGCCCACTGCCACTCAGCCCTTCTCTTCATCCTAGATGGTAACTGGGTATGAGCCTGATGTCTCACACTTACGCATATGTGGGTGCGCAGTTTATGTGCCCATTGCGCCTCCACAGTGCACCAAAATGGGCCCTCAACTATGATTAGGTGTTTATGTTGGATATGATTCTCCAACCATTGTCCGCTAAATAGAACCCTGGACATGTGATCTCTTTACCACTAGATTTGCGGATTGTTACTTTGATGAGACAGTCTTCCCGTTGTTAGGGGGAGATAGGAACATAAATGTTCAACAGGAATGACAGGAATTGTCGTGGTTTGTCCCCACTCAATCTCATCTTGATCCCCGAACCGTACAGTCTAAATTGAAGTGCGGAGAATTATATATCTTCAGAACGTAGCAGAATCGATGCCTGATGCATTTTCTGATATCGCTAAAGTGATGAGATCACACATATCTGCTACAAACGTGCCTGCAAGGATTGATGTCCCTAAAACTAGAGCACATGATGCCAACTCAAGAGTACATGAGCATGGCGCCAACGTCTCCTCTCACAGTGATGGTGACGTTGTGGTTAGGCCCACGGTTCCTGCCAGGAAGCGCGGGAGGTCCATAGGTTTGATGGATTCTCGCCCAAGAAAGAAAGCGAGTTTGGCACAAAATAATCCATTAATCATCGATGTGAATAATTCATCTCATGAGAATATTCCGGATTATGGTTATGTCCAAGAGACATCATTGGGGGACGCTCCAATGTCAGAACCAATTCCAGAGAATAGAGAGATCTCCATGAATTACACTAGTGTACATGAAATGATAGATAGAAATTCTATGGCTATTGATGATGCATTTGCATATCATATTGCAAAATGAATTATAGAATATGATGATATCGAACCTCGCTCTGTCGAAAAATGTCAACGAAGAGCGGATTGGCCTAAATGGAAAGATGCGATCCAGGATGAATTAGATTCACTAGCAAAGAGACAGGTATTTGGGCCTATAACGCAGACACCCCCAAATATAAAGCCTGTTGGCCATAAATGAGTCTTTGTTAGAAAGCGTAATGAGAAAAATGACGTGGTTAGATATAAAGCCCACCTTGTGGCGCAAGGTTTCTCACAAAGCCCTGGAATCGACTACGAGGAGACATATTCTCCGGTAATGGACGTCATAATGTTCCGCTACCTTGTCAGTTTGGTAGTTTCCAAAAAACTTGACATGCAGCTTATGGATGTGGTTATAACATATCTCTATGGGGATCTAGATTCAGATATATATATATATATATATATATATATATATGAAGGTTCCAGATGGACTTCAAATACCCAAGTCAAGTGGCTCTAAACCACGGAGCGTGTTTTCAATAAGATTAAAACGCTCACTATATGGATTGAAAAAAATTCGGACGGATGTGGTACAACCGTCTAAGTGACTACTTGATTGGGAAGGGATATACTAACAATGAAATATGCCCATGCATGTTCATTAAAAGAACAAGTTCCGGATTTGCAATTGTAGCAATTTATGTCGATGACATGAACCTAATTGGAACTCTACATGAGTTAAAGGAAATTGCTAAATACTTGAAATCCGAATTTGAGATGAAAGATCTTGGGAAAATACAGTTTTGTCTCAGTTTAGAACTCGAGCACCGTAGTGATGGGATTTTGGTCCATCAGTCTGCATATACTCAGAAAATTCTGAGGCGCTTTAATGAAGGTAAAGCGAAGCCTGCGAGTACTCCAATGATCGGCCGTAGTCTTGAGCCCGAAAAAGATCCGTTTCATCCAAAGGATGAGGACTAAGAACCATTAGAGGCCGAAGTGCTCTATCTAAGTGCAATAGGCGCATTATTGTACTTAGCTCAATGCACAAGACTAGACGTCTCATTCACAGTGAACTTGTTAGCTTGACATAGCTCTGCGCCAACACGCCGCCATTGGATTTGTGTAAAGACAATCTTTCGATACCTAAGGGGTACGATAAATATGGGCCTATTCTATCCCTATAGAGAGAAAATGAATGACGGAATTTTGGGATCAGACCCCAAGAGGCAAAACACCACCGTCCAAAACTTTGCCGTCGTCCATGTTGCCACCGCCGCCGTCCCTGGTGGCCGGCGTCCCCCTCCTTCCCTCGATCAAAAGGACAATGATGTTTTGATGGGTTTTGCTAATGTAGGATACCTCTCTGACCCTCACAAAGGTCGCTCCCAAACGGGTTACGTCTTTACCATGGGAAGCACTACGATATCTTAGAGGTCTACAAAACAGACCCTTGTTGCTACTTCCTCAAATCATGCAGAGATTCTTGCTCTACATGAAGCCGTGCGTGAATGCATATGGCTACGATCTATAATTAGACATATTCGAGGAAGTTGTGGTTTGAAGTCTACCATGGATGAACCGACATGTATTTATGAGGATAATGTAGCTTGTATTGAGCAAATGAAGTTAGGTTTCATCAAAGGCGACAACACCAAACATATATCGCCTAAATTCTTTTATAATCAGCAACAACAATCACTTTTAAAGATTGAAGTAAATCAAATCCGATCAGAGGATAATGTAGCAGACTTATTCACTAAGTCGTTACCTAAATCTACCTTCGAGAAACATGTGAAGAGCATCGGATTAAGAAAGTTATCCGAACTCCCATGATTGTAGCAATCAGGGGGAGATATCGACATCAGGGGGAGTTATGATGTCTACATGTTCGGTCTCGAAGAATTAAGGACGTGTTGTACTCTTTTCTCCTCCTCGAATACAGGGTTTTTCACTCGAGCAATGTTTTTGAGGCAACGGATGAAGCATCACCATCAAGTTTGAGCGGCACAAGAGGGAGTGTTGAAGGAAATCAGCTTTGTGTGCCTAATCAAACTATGATTAGTTTCATGTTTGTAATAGGAGAGAATATTCTAGAATCCCTAATCCTATTCGGAATAGTTTTCCTTGTACCATTAGAGCATGTACTTTATAATCCCTATATATAGGGCTCCTATTCTCAATATTGAATATACAATTCTATTATCAATCTCTCTTGAATATGAAACAAAAAGGTATTTTTCTTTGTCGAGGATTATTTCGATTTCGTGTCAGATCTCAATAGTATGAATAAGGTATTGAAGAAAACTAAAATGAAAAGTTTTGTCGCCACCATGTTTGTTGAAGCTCAATTCCCAGTCTTCCAACCGGTCTATTCTATAGGGGATTCAATCATGTGAAATAGGGATGAAAACGTGCTATTCAAAACATAGAGCTCCTAAAGAGATCAAACCGCTTTCATAGCCGGTTGAGTAGCAATGATAATTGGAGTTTTTTTAGCCAAATTGTTTCTGAAATCTCTTCTAAGCAGACAATAAGACTTGAGCTGTGTTCTCTGGAACTTTACAGTTCCATCATGCCAGAGAAATAATATTTTCCTTATCGGCTCCAATGTGTGATATGGTTTACAAAGATCTGATTGCTGTCGACAGCAAAGTTTCTCTCATAATCTTCCGCTGGATGAGCAAAGAATAAGTACCGTGTTTAAAACTATATTTCACCAAGGCCGATGACATAGTCCACAAAATCTTAGCCAGAAAGGGAACTATCTTGTTGTACCTTCATACGAAATCAGTCTTGATCATAGATCAGAGTTCTCAACATAAGCTGAATGCTTCTCCACAAGAAGCTCAATAAGGGCGCTCTCCACATCATCAACACCCAGAGACTTGTTTCGGCGAACTGAAATCTTTTCATTGCTGGTGACAACTATGACCTCTTCGTCTCGGCTCAAAAGCTCATTGGCTACTACCATATGCATCTTGTACTTCCTAAGAGACATATCAGCCTTCTCTAACAGGATCTTTGAATCTGTTTCTAGCTGTTCGGACATGTCAAAGGTTTTTAAGTCACCAAGAAATAATACTGCATCACGTTAAGACAATTAAGCATGACAATTAACCCTCAAACTCTTGTGGAAAACAAAAATTAAACACTAATACATTAAAGAAAGTAAAGGAGTCTGACATTTTGTAGTAGATATACAATTGCATCGTAACAAGTGGAGTGAGACATATAGGTCCACTTTCTTTGAGACACAAACCATAATGGAAAACTATTTCCTGTCTAAACCAACCCAACTTTTCCTATTTCCCCAACTGAGAATACAACAAATGGCAGTTTGAAATACTGAGGTAAGAACTCTAATAAATGATACTCCCCCAACAAAGTATTGAATTCATCATCAGGTTATTCAGCGACACTCAAAACTCTTCTGGATACTAGTAAGGAAAATAATTTTTCATCCACTTACAGTAATCAAAACTCGTTGAAAGATAAAACTCTGATGGATAGAATTAGTGACTAGAAGAAAAGCAGAAGCTTTGTGTCTAACCTTGAATGATATGCAGAAGGCAATGGGGGCCCAGTCTTTCCTCAGAACTAAGAGCATCTTTGGCACCTGAACAAGTCGCATATCCAATGGACCAGACCCTGACTGAATTTTGTGAGCTGCCTGCATAAGCATTGTTTTTTGTCTTAAAGAAAATGAGAAGGACACATGAAATAATATGCTATTCAAATGGCATCATTACATATCACTGATATCACTCTATAAAGACATGCTATGAAACTTCCAAGGATTACATATTTTGCCGCTGCAAACTATTTAAGGAATACTGAGGTCAAAGGGATGGGTTATGTGATCTACCTCTTGAGGTGTATAATGCAGCCATGAAACACATTGAAAAGCACATAAACAAAAAGCAGTTGGTAATCATTACCATGCTCTTCCAAGGGACGTAAAAGTCAGATACTGCTGCTGCAAGATATAGCATGGCATGTGGTCCAATACTTCGCATTGTAAATGCAACCATCTGCAACATCTGCTCATATGCAAAGACCAATTAGTCAAGCCAGAAGATATCTAAAACTACCAGCCACTTAACATAATGTAAAGTAATGCAGGCAGCTTTGAGGTAGCCTCTAAAGCTAACCTGGAGATACTCAAATATTGTTGTAAAGTGAAGTTTCAGCAATAGGCCATCTGCTACTGCCTAGAATAAAATAAATAAATAACCATTTAGGATTCGTTCTCACATCGTGCTACTATTCTGCTATTGCATTATATGCCAAGAGGAGAAAAAAGTCAATATATGGACAACTGCGTAAAGAAATTACTCAATGCAAGAAAAGTAAAAGGGGTCCATACAGCGTGAGTCTTAGTGATAGCACTCCTCACTGCTTGTGAATGGGACTGGTGTACTGTGAATATGAAACAAAGTTCTGTCATCTAAGCAGGAACTGTTTTTACATATTCATGACATGTAGTTATAATTCATATCACAGGTTAATCATCATAGGGTTATATAGTATTACTAGTCAGATTGACTTTGACATCACAAGAAAGCGGCAAGAAAAGAAAAGACTCCTCCTGTGTCCCAAAAACTAGATCAGTAACTAAAACAATAACCCAGATAGTCAAGCATTGTAAGGCTAACTGAATAGTTTAACTCAACCTTTAGGATCATAACACTCCACCGTCCTTCCAAAAACTGACATCCTCATCCATATACCAGTATTTATGACTTAGCACTATACAAAACATATACCGGTGCAAACAAATTAAATCTCTAGTAAGCTACTCAAGGAAATTGAACCTGGATGTGGTGGAACCAATTGTTAATAAATACAGTTATCCTGAAAAGTGTTGAGCTGTCAATGAGTGAAAAGCTTTATTACTTCAGGAAATTGTTTCTGTTAATTAGGCCATGAAAATTAAGTTTCTGAGTGGTGTAATTGTGTACCCATTTGCACAAAGGTCTCATTTTATTATGGCATGGATGGTCTTTCTCAAGTTAAGAGGTTTTCTGCAATTATATAGTATAAGTGCTATGTCACAAAACCATGTATCATTTTGTCATATCCAAACTTGAAGAGCTGGAAACATAAATTAGCGTTTGACTAATAATGTGTATTTCTATCCCAAGTATAAGAAGAGAACATATATAACCATAGCATTACAGTAAATACAGACCTTGAATGTTTGACTCGTCCACAATTTCCAGACATTTAAGTAACGGATCATCGGGAAGAGATCTGCTATATGGTTGGCAAGTGCCCCTGCATAACATTTGCACATAACAAATTATAAAAATACGATTTGTTTTATACCATTTAAAATTGTTGAAACGAATAGATCATATATAAGGTGATATAAATCATTATTACCTCCGATAAAGAAAGATAACAGCATAGCCTGCCTTCAAAAAGTACCTGTAATATTATCAGACAACTCTTATCAATATCATATATATTAAATATGGCCTATTCAGTGATTTTAAGGTGGTATACTCTGTGGAAGCTGCTCCCCTGTGACCTGAGCTGAAGTTGTCAATGTAGTGAACACATTGTTGCTCCAGAGGAACTGTGGTACCACCAGAGGTTACACAAACCACCCTCTTAGCTCCTCCATTTCCTACAATATATGTTAATCATAAACCAATAGAACCTTATTTTCAAAACTTCACGAAGGGAAAGGGAACTAAAATTTAATAGAATTGGAAAACATTAAAATAGTGAAAAAAAAGTGAACGTGCCAGAAGGCTGCGAATTCTTTTTAACAAATGCCTCAAGTTTTTCACTGACATCATCTTTGTTCTTTATAGGAGGAGCTGAGTCAAAAAAGGATTCGATTTCTGCATCCAGCACTTCTTTAGGAATTTCCAACCCATTTGTTAGAGCCATTTTGAAATTTGCCTGCAGCCAAAAGAATTACTCGCTAAAATTTCCAACTTTATACACTTTCACTAGTGCAGAAGCTATAATTATAATCGAATAAACTTAACCATCTCTATGTAGGAGTACAACGATTGAAAATCATATTCACTTAGATGAATGAGCAAAGTGAACCCTAATATATGTCGAAAATAAGTGTCCACTTACAGCCTTGCAAAATACTCATCAACATAACTTGGATCAAAGCCAACGTAATCACACCCATATATGTCGGACGAAAAGTACATTATCCGCTAGCGAAATTTGAGGAACCCAGAATTCCATTGAAACTATATATATACCACATTTCCCAGTGAGCAAAGTGATTGCTTACCAGTCACCGCAGATAGTCATTCATTTGGATCTATCACAAACTACTGATCAATTTTCTCACACGAACACTTCAAGGAAGTCCCAAGTACATATGGCATCAAACTGTGCGTTCTGGGTGGAGACTCACCAATAGTCCCCGCAAGAACATATGCCATCCTTAAAATGGTGGAAACGATTAGTATCCCTGACAACAATTTCACGTTCAGCTATTTTAGAGATTAGCTTAGCAGCAATATGGCAATCACTACAAACACGAAGATTTTTGGTAATTCTGATCACTGCCCCTCGCTCAGTATTCAGAATGGCAAACACAATTGCCAGCTTCTCACTGTGAACTGCAAGATGGCATTCCTTCTCCTCCTCCTCCACGTCATGAAGAGCAGAATCGGTCTCAGGGACATAACCTAACTCCTTCATTTTCCCTACCAATATATCTAATTCTTCATATATCACTTTAGACTGAGGATGTGATCTGTCACCAGCAAGAAAAGTGTGAACCTGGTCTTTGAGTTCAACATTGCTGACACCCGGTATTTTCTTGATTCCTCTACTCTTCATCACTGACCGAACTGCGGTGACATCTTTCCATTGACCAGCTTTTGCATAGATGTTTGATAACAAAACATAATAACCCGATTCCTCTGGAGCCAATTGAAAAAGGCGATCAGCGGCTAAAAGTCCTACACTCATGTTAGAGTATACTCGGCAAGCACTAAGTAGAGCACCCCATACTCTTTCATTAGGCTCCAGTGCCATCTGTTTGACAAAACTATAAGCCTCATCCACTCTTCCAGCACGCCCCAACAGATCTACAAAACAAGCACAGTGCTCTATCCTAGGATCAATCCCGTACTCCTCAGTCATCAATTTAAAGTAATATTGTCCTTCCTCCAACAATCCCGCATGGCTGCAAGCCGCAAGAACTGATACAAATGCAATTGAATCAGGAACCACACCTGAGTCACGCATTTTCACAAAAAGTGCCACAGCGTCATGACCTTGTCCACTCCTACCATATGCAGACATCATGGAAGTCCATGAGACAACATCCTGAAATGTCAACGCATCAAAGACTTCTCTTGCATCTTGTAAACATCCACACTTAGCATACATGTCAATCAATGCATTCTCCAATAACAAATTTGGCCCAAGTCTCTTTCTCTCAACATATTCATGAATCCGCCTCCCTAGCAACAGAGCAGAAAGATCCCCACAAGCGGGAAGAACACTTGCAATTGTGACTGCATCAGGTTCTATTCCACTCTCCTCCATCTGTAAGAAAAGGTCAACTGCTTCACCAGGCATCGAATTATTCACATACACTGCTATCATCACATTCCACGAAACCAAACTCTGTTTATCCAATTTCATAAACATTTCCTTAACATACGAAACATTCTCAGATGAAGTGTTGGTCACAGCTGGGAATAGGCTAGCCATGGTACCAGCATCTGGTTTAAGCCCCAATGTCTTCATTTTCCTACAAACATCTAGTGCATCATTGAACCGTTCATTTTGTGCATACCCAGCCACCATAGAATTACACGAAACCACATCTCTACATGGCATCTCATCGAAAATGCGGCGAGCCTCCACTAAACAACCGCATTTCCCATACATGGCAATCAGACCATTCCCAATAAACAAATTCCGATCAAGCCCAACTTTCACAACAGCAACATGAATTTGCAATCCCACCCACAAATTATCCGACCCAGAACAAGCCTTGAGGACACAAGGGTACGTATAGTTATCAGGATCAAACCCAATGGCAGACATTGTTTTGTACAAAACAAGAGCATCATGGTACAAACGGTTATTCACATAGCTTCTGATCATGACATTACAAAATATGACATTCTTATCATGAATTCGATCAAATATACAGCGTGCCATTCTGGGTTCACCGCAAGCAGCATAAGCTCTCATGAACTTGACACCTAGTGAATCGTCGCCGTGGAGATTCTCATTGACAATAAAGCTTGCATAGAGTTTCCTCAATGTAATGCTACCTGGGTATTGATCCAATAATTTACCAAATACTTGTTTTGCAAGAGTTGGGTCTTGAGTGGAACATCCAATTAATGATATCAAAGCTTGTGATTCTTTGGCTTTCGAAAAACGGCGAAAAAGGGGAGTAATGGCTTTCATGTATTGAAGAGTTTATCTGGAAACAGGGTTTAGCTCTTGAACCTATAAATCCCCAATTGATTGATAACACCAGTTAACAGAAAAAAGAAAAAGAACCCATAAGACTGACAAGACATTTGATTGTGGTAGCACTTAGAAGGCAACAGTTTGAGGTAGTAAACAAGATTTCTCGTACCAAGACTATCATCAATCAAATAGAAATAAGAGACGGCACTACATTCAAGAACAATCACCTTTTTGAGTTGCAGAGGATGCCAACCACAGCAGCGGTGAACACGGTCCCAACCCAACTGTGTGAAGAGAAAGACAGAGGGGTTATTGAGTCTGAAGCTGTGAGAAACCGAGAATGGAGGTCAACCAAGATAGAGAAAACGGTCGTATTTCTCAACCGGGTTTAGAAAATCAGATTTATAGGTTATTAGAGCGTATAATCCCATGTAGACAAGTCTATATTTTGTTATCTTGGACCTGCCATTGGGGCAGAAGTGCCCATGCCTCATTTGGTCTTATGATTGTCGATTGTGTAAAAAGTAGTGTTCAAAAGTGATTCGGGACAGGGACTACCTATGCCAAGTCACACGATGAGATGAAATGATCGATGATGTGCAACATGATGAGATACCATCGTGCGACCTGAACTAACAATAATGATCGAGATGACGATGTTGATTTTCAAGTCTCTGATGATTTTACAGAGAAGGTCACCAAGTGAGTTATATGGCTTCTTCCTTGTGGATGTACCTAACACAACTGACAGTAAGCAGAAGCAGGAATGCAATACAAAGAGATATAGCAAGATTGTCATGCCTTTAAGTAAAATAATTGCATAGAAAGGGGACGAATTCCAACCCTTACATGAAAATATCTTCTTGTCAAAATCATCTGATTATCCCAAAATCATTACATAGAATTCAAGATATCACCATTCGGTCTTCTCAAAATTGATGAGAGGGTTCGGGTATAATTTTATACCACTGAAGTGACTGAACATTTAAAATCTATGTACAAATTAAAGCAGCTTATCTATAAGGGGAAACTTGAGGCTTAAGGATCAACCAGTGCGCTTCCATGGTTTTATAAGGAACTTTTCTTTAAACTTCTTCAGTTATAATTTTATAACTCATACTAGCTTTCAGCCTCCATTCAATCAAAAAGACCATAACTTAATTTTTCATATTACTAAAATTGTAGAATCCATATAAATCTGCGTTCCAATGGAGAAGAAAATATTTTATTTTGGTACAATCCCACATCAGATAAAACATGGATAAATGGTGGCTTAAAAGAACTACACTTGCCTAAGTTATTGCCGAGCCCAGTAGCGTGGGTTTGTAACTAAGCGGGGCATTAAAGTAGATTGGTTGCCTAACCATGCCACGAGAGATGTCGGGGTCTTGAATTGTAGTTCACTTCGGTGGGCACTGCTACGCACGCAAACCCCATCCTCAATGGGTCCACATCAATGGTCCACAGGCATTGCAAATTTTTAAGGAGATATATCCTTCTAAGTCCTAGACTTACCTATTTGTCATTGCATCAAGTATTTGTAGAATGATGTCAAATACTAGCTAGAAAATAGACCACTCCTACAGAAACGTGGTAGGTGCAACAAGAAAGAGTCAAAACAGAAAACCCTAAAGAAAGTGTCAAAGCTGTGAACAACTTCCTAAAGACTAGGGACTTATTTAAACTGAATTTAAAACCTAATCAGCAATGATCCTAATACTACCAGGAAACCAGAAAACCCTTCATTCCTTCCCTTAAACTTACTGCAAATTGCAGTCAGTTTACATCAGGAACTTCTCGAACACCCAGAAACTCTCTTAACTTCATAAAAGCATTGAGCTTCAGAGGTTTGGTCATCAAATTTGCCACCTGATCCTGACTTCCACAATGAACCAATGCAATCATACCTTCCTTAGTAAGATTTCTCAAGAAATGGTACCTCACATCGATATGCTTGTTGTGCCCGTGCATCACCGGATTCTTAGATAGCTTGATAGTTGAGCTATTGTCACATCTCACATGTGTGCACCCTTCATCAGAATGCCTCAATTCCTTCAAAATCCTTTTTACTAGAGAGCTTGACATGCACACATCGCAGCTGCCACAAAATTCTGCCTCTGTGGTTGATAGAGTCACTATTGGTTGCTTCTTCGAACTCCACAAAACTACACCAGAGCTCAGCAAAAATACATACCCACTTGTACTCTTCCTATCCTCCATATCTCCGGCATAGTCACTATCTGTAAATGCAAGCAATTCACCACTTCCTCCTTTCTTGTAATGAATTCCAAAGTTTATAGTCCCTCTCAAATATCGAAGTGCCTTTTTTGCTACTTGTAGATGAAGCTCTGTAGGTTTAGACATGTATATACTTATGAGGCAAGTGACAAACATCATATCCGGTCTTGTGGCCGTGAGATACATCAAGCTGCCTACCAATTGCTTGTAGTACGTTATCCACTGTAATGCCATCTTCATCTTTGTTGATTTTGCATCCAGGAACTATTGGATAATTAATTAACTTAATTGCTCTCCATCATACCAAACCTCTTCAAAAATTCTAGTGCATATTTCCTATGGCATATGTAGATACCATCTGACCTTTGTAACACTTCAATCCCAAGAAAAAACTCATCTTCCCCAAGTCCGACATGTCGAACTCTCTCATCATGGAACTTTTGAACTCAGACAGCATAATTTCATCATCACCAGTAAATACTAAATCGTCAACATAAACACTTACAATGATAATCTTTCCTTCCCTGCTTCTCTTAGTGAACAATGTCTGCTCGTTGTACACCTTTGGAAACCTTCATTGATGAAGTGTGCTTCGATTCGGCTAAACCAAGCTCATGGAGCTTGTTTTAATCCGTACAAAGCTTTATGCAACTTGTAAACCAGATGTTCGCTGCCCCTTTTCTCATACCCCTTCGGTTGTTCAACATAGACATCTTCGCTTAGCTCACCATGAAGAAAGGCCGATTTGACATCCAACGGAAAGATTTTCCAGATTTTATGTGCTGCTAAAGCAATAATCATCCTCACCGTATCCAACCTTGCCACCGGTGCAAAAACCTCTGTGTAGTCTATACCATGCTTTTGTGAGTACCCTTTAGCGACTAGCCTTGCCTTGTGCTTATCAATGTCCCCATGCTCATTATACTTCTTTTTGTACACCCACTTCACTCCGATTTTTTTGCTCCAGCCGGTAGCTCAGTGAGTGTCCATGTCTTGTTCTTCTCTATGGAGTTGATCTCACAGTCCATAGCAAGTCTCCAATTAGCATTCTTCACTGCCTCTTCAAAATGAACAGGATCGGCTAACACAAGAAATGCCATGTTTGCTTCATCTTCAGATAAGCCTTCCCCAGTAACATAATCTTGCATCCACACCGGAGGACCCCTCACTCTACCTTCATCTTCACCTACTTCATCTCTAGTTTTATCTCCCTCACCAATCTCTACACCATTGTTTCTCTCCTCATCATCATTAACACTTTCACCTCCATCGTCACTCTCCCTCTCTCCCTCACTGTTTTCACTACTAAAAAAAATTGCAATTGCTTCACTTTTTTACGTCGGCAATAGTTGCCGTCGCAATTGATACCTTATTGCCACGGAAATTGTTCCGTCGCGATTAAGTCTTATCATTTGCGACGGAAAATCTTTGCCGTAGAAATTTTGTGCTCAATTGCGACGCTTTCACCCGTTGCCGTCGCAAAACTTATATGTATATGTACTTTACAAAAAAAAAAGAAAAAAAAAGAACAACGGAAAGGGAAACACAATAATGTCACTATATTACTCTTTTTTAATATTGGTATGAGTGTGCGTGGACATAAAATAAAATTTTCGATTTTAAACTAAGCCTTTTAACGTTAGTCTCAAAAATCTCATACTTTCATGGCATCAAGATTAACACAACAACCAAGAATCAATCCAACATTTATTCGAGAGTTAACAAAAACATATAACTTAACATATAAACATGTAGGACACGGAGGCAACATTGGTGATATTAATCTCAGCATGCTTCAAACAAGTTATGACTCAAATCCTCACCGGTTTACCC
>BDJD01001625.1:452599-464267 GCA_002564525.1 Rosa multiflora
TACGAGTACGAAGGATTTAGCAAATATTTGAGCATGGTTGAATTATCGAGATTTATTGAGTTTTGAGCTCCGCACTTATCAGCCTTGAGTTAGATTGAGATTTCTTTCCGAAAGCATTTATTGATTTACAGAGTATTTGATTTATGCTTTCGAGGATTCATTGAGATATTGAGATTTGAGTTAGCGAGATAATCCTGAGTTATGCTTTCAGTGAATTTTTAATGTTTTATTAAAGTAACAACGAGTTTCTTTCCAAAGCAAGTAATTGAAAGAGGTTGTTTCCCGTTTATTGAGGCTTTTCAGTTTATTGAGGAGGCTATCTTCTGCGCATGCGTATATTACTTAGTTGACAGTCCCTTCTAGGTAATAGTCTGGTGGTTGACAGTCCCTTCCAGACTACATCCCGGTTTGTTGTCCCTTCCGATGCGTCACCTGGTTGGCAGTCCCTTCCAGATGACATGAGGTAGTTAGTTGGCAGTCCCTTCCAGATGACATGAGGTAGTTAGTTGGCAGTCCCTTCTAACTACCTGTGGCTAGTTGGCAGTCCATTCTACCCACCGACTCCTATTCAGGTTGGCAGTCCCTTCCGATGCGTCACCTGGTTGGCAGTCCCTTCCGATGCGTCACCTAGTTGGCAGTCCCTTCCAGATGACATGAGGTAGTTAGTTGGTAGTCCCTTCTAACTACCTGTGGCTAGTTGGCAGTCCCTTCTACCAACCGCCTTCTACTCCGGTTAGCAGTCCCTTCCGATGCGTCATCTGAGTGGCAGTCCCTCCTAGATGGCATGAGATGACTAGACAGCAGTCCTTCCTAGTCATCAAACGAGCCTCTTGAAAATGATAGTTTTATAAGGATTGAGGATGAGATTTTAAGAGATTGCAAGATGTTCTATTTTTACGTGATTAAGATTGCAGTAAAGATGATGATTAAAAGTATTTCCAATACTGTTACTGCATGCGAGGTTTTAGAGAATAACTTGGGAAAGCATTAAGTTTTACTTATTCATTCGAAATTATTTATTTTTCGTCCACTCACTCTAACGGATTTTAAATGTTTTCCCCTGGGCCCTTTGGTTTCAAATGCCTAGTTTGCAGGTCAGTTTAGCTTGAGGTCGAGCGTACATGGGGTTGAGGCATAGCTGTCATAGCTTCCGCATTTTAAAAGTATCGGTCCTTTATCTTATATTTTATCATCTTGTACGCTTGTACATTAGATTGCTCTGATAACCCAGGATATTAATATTCTTAAGTTCAGAATTGTTTGTGAAATTGGAGATGTTGTGATACGGGGAGCAGGGTGGCTCCAGAAGATTAAGGGTGGATTATTTTAGAAGTGTAAATGTCTTTCTACAGGTTTTTGGGTAGTCCACTTTTAGAGGGAGTTCTGCCAATTTTTTTGTAGAATTTCTTCTGAGGTGGGCCCCGTAGGGCCTCTTTGGATTTCAATGTGAAATCCGAGGCGGGTCCTGTCACCATTAATACAATCCGTGCAGGTTATGCTTGAGGCAGGAAATTGGGGAAGTCCACATACCATCTTCTTTCATTGCAGAGTTCTTAAACATTTATAGCTCAAATGGCCATATCGTCTATGCCAAAGGTAGGAGAGGTCTTGAGAGCTTGTGTGAAAACATCTTTCTGGTTGAGCTTGTGCAG
Source organism: Rosa multiflora (assembly GCA_002564525.1). Taxonomy (NCBI): domain Eukaryota; kingdom Viridiplantae; phylum Streptophyta; class Magnoliopsida; order Rosales; family Rosaceae; genus Rosa; species Rosa multiflora. Next base: position 454,252 of record BDJD01001625.1, read on the forward strand.
GTACTTAAGCTGAAGTCTGTGCTAGCAGGATGAACAGTCTGTTGGCGCTCATTAGGATTTGAATGATTAAACCCTCTCTAGATGGTAGATCTTACAGACTCCTCCCTGAATTAAGATTGTCAAACCTCTCTCTTGAAGTTGTCCTATGCTCAAGAGATTATTTTTTAGCTCTGGAACATAGTACACTTCATTGACAACATGATTATCTCCATTCAATAGTAGCTTCACATTTCCTTTTCCAATCACACTTATTCTACTATTGTTTCTTAACTTAACTAAATGTTGAAAACTTCCATCTAAATTGGTAAACATACCTCGATATCCACACATATGATTAGAGCACCCTGAGTTAAGGAACCATGCATCATTCCATTTCACCTCATGCAATTCAACATACGACATCAGCAACATCTCATCCTCTTCACTCAGCTCTGCGTGATTGGCTTCCTTGTTCAAATTTGGACATTCATATTGGAAATGTCCAAGTTTCTGACACTTGAAGCATTCCACCGTGGCCCTATTGAACACTTGTCCTCTTCCACGACCTCTTCCTCTGTAATTGCTTCTTCCTCGGCCTCTTCCTCCAACTCTTTGATCATAGACTCTTAGTGCTTGGTCATCTCCTTCATTCTTTCGGAACTTTTGTTCATGAACGAGTAATGAACTCTGCAGTTCATCCACTGAAAGACTATTGATGTCTTTCGACTCCTCGATCGAACAAACTATGTAGTTGAACTTATCAATAAGTGTGCGCAAGATCTTCTCAACGACCTTCACATCAGGCATGTTCTCTCCAAAATTCCTCATGTCGTTTGCTACCAGCATCACCCTTGCAAAGTAGTCTGTTACAGATTCTCCAAGTTTCATCTCCAACACTTTAAAATTCATGCAAAGGATTTGAAGTTGAGCACATTGCACCCTAGCGTTTCCCTGGTACTTGACCTTCATGGAATCTCACAGTTGCTTTGCCGTCTCCTTCTGAGCAATTGTCTTCAAGATGGACTTGTCAATGGATTGGAAAAGATCATTCTTAGCCTTCAGATCCTTCAACTTTGTCTCCTCCAAGGTTTTTCTCTATGCACCAGTTAAAACTTCTCCAGGTGCAGGCTCTGCATACCCCATCTCAACAACACTCCAATACTTGTTTGAACGTAGGAGATTCTCCATTAGTATGTTCCAATGCTCATAATCCCCATCAAACTTTGGGATGCAAGGTTTCACAAATTTACTTGACTCTACTGCCATCTTTTCACTTCCTCACTCTGTGTTTTGGAAATCACTCAAAAAAGACTGCGGCTTTTTTTTTTCCCCTTTCAGGCCCAGTGGGGGCTCTGATACCAGTTTGTTGAGAATGAGAACAAGAAAACAAAGAACTCAAACACAAGAACTGGATTGAATGACTTCATCCTTTATTAAATAACAGTAGCTATTATATAGCCTTACATGAATAAACAAAATAGCTAGAAAACAGCCCCACGCCTACAGAGACGTGGGAGGAGCAAGAAGAAAGAGTCAAACCAGAAAACCCTAAAGAAAGTTTCAAAGTTGTGAACAACTCCTAAAGACTAGGGACTTATTTAAACTGAAATTAAAACCTAATCAACAGTGATCCTAATACTACCAGGAAACCAGAAAACCCTTCAGATTGACCTCCATCTATTTCCCTAGCGAAAGTTGTAGTTTTATACGACCAACCACGGTCGGTATTTCTACTGCAAGTTAACATAGGTTATGCTTATCATCAATTAAAATTGACTACTTATTTTCTTAAAAGGAAACTTGAGGGGTTTCATGACCGGCCAATTTTTACCTTGTAATTTCATGACCGGCAAAACATTAAGAAGACACTTTTCTAATAAAACAGGAGACACCTTCAAATGAAAACAAAACTAGAAGAACAATAGACATTTACTATGATTTAAACACATTTTAGTTAGACCTTTTTTTGGTATAGAATCAGCCGTAGCGGAATTGTCAGAAAGGCTTGATTGGCTGTTTTAACTTTTCCTGCTACTAGAATCAGAATCATAAAATTGTCATGTCAATTGGTTCCTAATTTACTGACTACTGAAGTAAGATTTCATCATATGGGGAAGCTAGGAAAAGTATACATTAATGTTCAAGAATTGGTATTAGCAATCAGAATTTCCAAACAAAAATATCATGTATGTTAAACTTCAATAGGCTCCTGACATTGTATCTCTAATTAGGTTAGAGGCTAGTCTAAATTAATATTCTAAAGGATCTTTGGAGTAATGTATCATTAGTGAATCTTTAGTTAGTTTCTCTTGTATTAAGGAATCTTCTAGTATTAATCAACCAAGCCAATCTTACACAGCTACAGTATTGAGTACAAAAATGGTTCTTTGTATTTGGTGATATAATGAACTGTATGCAGACAATCAGATTGTATGTATATGGAAGCTTACTGCACAATTTGACAGTATACTTATTAGCAATATTACGAAGCCGTATCTTTAACGGACGGTATGATCATTCTAGAGAGAAATCAAATAATTTTATATTAAAAACCATCTAGCTAGTTGTTTCATGATCTCCATATATAGCCTACGTACTTAGGATCCAACTTTTTCAAACCAACCTAAACCCAAAATAAGCCAAGAGTACAAAGAACAGGAAGTACCACTTTTGTTCTTCAGGTGCTTTTCTCTTCGTCTTTATCATTCTTGTAACAATTTGTTGACCATTGAAGCTCAAACCTGCAATCCAAGTGGCAAAATGGTGGGTAAAAGGCCTCCTTCGAAACAATGTAACCCTATGTAGAAATTGATTCTCATTGATTTGTGCAATTACATTGTGTACAATATATAGGAGGATGTATTGACAGTTTTACATGAAGCAATAAAACTACATTAACAAAGATATCAAAACTGATGCAGAATATCAAAACTAATGCACAACATTATAGCCATATTATTAGCTATTCAATGGAGAAGATTGAGTGTCTTTAATAGCCCCCCTCAAACTTGGCGGTCTTGGATGGACAAGTTTGCCAGAAAAAAGGAGATGACGAGACTTGTGAAGTGGCTTGGTGAGTAAATCAGCTGGCTGACCCTTGGAAGGAATGAAGCAAACCCGGTGACTACCAGGAGCCACCTTTTCACGAACATAGTGGTAATCGAGCTCAATATGCTTAGTGCGGGCATGGAAAACAGGGTTAGAAGCCATAGAGGTGGTGCTTAGATTATCACAATGTAACAAAATTGGAAATTGAATCCGAGCACCAAGTTCATATAGTAGAAACCTAACCAAGTTGTTTCGGCACTAGCATGGGCAAGAGATCAATACTCAGATTTGGCACTTGAGCGGGATATGGTAAGCCGCTTTTTAGAACACCAAGAGATGAGGTTGGAACCAAGATACACAAGATAGCCAGATGTGGAGCGACGAGAGTTCAGATAACCAGCCTAGTCAGCATCAGAGTAAGCCAAAAGACGAACCGGTTGACGCTAGGGAGTGAATAGTAAACCATGACCAAGAGAGCCTTTGATGTAACGGAGGATGAGTTTGACAGCTACAAGATGAGGGACACGTGGTTGACTCATAAACTAGGAAACCAAGTTAACTGCAAAGGCTATGTCTGGGCGGGTGACGGTGAGATATTGCAAAGACCCAACAAGTTCACAGAACACTGTAGGATTCGGAAGCACAACACCATCAATGGCAGTAAGATCAGACTTGGCTGACATGGGTGTACTCACTGGCTTGCTGAACAAGAGGTCATGTTTAGCAAGAAGATCGTGGACATATTTAATCTGATTAATGTGGAGCCCATGAGAGTGAGTAGTGACTTGCAAACCAAGAAAGTAATGGAGAGGACCTAGATCCTTGATGTCAAAACCGCACCCAAGAGTATCAATGAAATGTTGAAGCAGAAGATCATCGCTTCCCTTAACCACAATATCATCAACATATAGTAGGAAATAAATTATGTGCAGCCCATAACGATAAATGAAAAAGGATGAATTAGCAATACTCTGAATGAACCCGACAGATAAAAGAAAGGTACTCACGCAATAAAACCAGGCACAAGGTGCCTGTTTTAAGCCATAGAGAGCTTTCTTGAGTTTGTAGACATGAGTGGGCCGGGACGAATCAACAAAACCAGATGGCTAAACCATATACACATCCTCGTTAAGAATGCCATGAAGGAAGGCATTCTTGACATCCAATTGACGAAGGGACCAACCCCGAGACACAGCAAGAGTAATCACAGTACAAATAGTATCAGGTTTAATTATAGGACTAAAAGTTTCATCATAATTGATACCTTGTTGTTGATGGAAGTCTTGGTGACGAGACGGGCCTTGTAACGCTCAATCGAGCCATCAGATTTCCGCTTCAGCCGAAAGACCCATTTGCAACCTACTGTATTTTGTGTAGGGGATGAAGGCACCAGTCCATGTGTTGTTCTTCAACAAAGCATTGAGCTCCACTGTCATTGTTGCACGCCATTCTGGTTTCTGAGAGGCTTGATAGTAGCAGGTGGGTTCAACTGTTTCAACCTAGGTGAGGAGAGCCTAAGGAAGAGGATATCAAATAGTGCCATATGTGCGTTCTCTGGGCTGAACAATACCATGTCGAAGTTGAGTGACCATGGGATAAGGTGGAGGGGGAGCTGCGACCGGTAGTGGAGGGGGAGCTGCGACCGGCAGTGGAGGTGGAGCTCTGGCCAATGGTGGAGAGGTGACCGGTGAAGGAGAGGCGTTGAGTGGAGGATCTACGACTGGTGGAACTGCAGTCCCTTGGGATGCAGTCAAAAAAGGGTCTGAGGCTGGAGCAGACAGAGCCACATCCGACGTGGGGAGGGTGGAGGTAGGGTTTAAGCTGACTAAGCCAGACCAGGTAGTTTGTTTCATTGAGTTTGGTAAATTTGGCAGTGTTTTGGGAGGGAAGATTAGACGAGGAAGAAGCCATGAGAAAAGAGGATGAAGGAACTGGACACAAAAGGAGGAACACACAGGAGGTAAGCTTGACACCCTAAACTACTGATACCATGTAGAAATTGATTCTCATTGATTTGTGCAATTACATTGTGTACAATATATAGGAGTATGTATTGACAGTTTTACATGAAGCAATAAAACTACATTAACAACGATATCAAAACTGATGCAAAATATTAAAACTGATGCACAAAATTATAGCCATATTATTAGCTATTCAATGGAGAAGATTGAGTGTCTTTAACACCCTAGCTAAGAACCAATCTGAATGCTGCAAAAAAGGCAAGTTGTACACCACTTACAAGTGCTTGCCTCCGGGTCCAAGCGTACAAAAGCAACCTTGACGATCAACATGCTCAAGAAAGGTGGTGATGGTTGTGCACCGTATGAATGTGATAATTGATTCCTCCACTCGGATAACACCACGGTCGTGGCATTGTCCACCGAGTTGTTCAACAATAGGAAGAGGTGTTCACACTACATTACCATAAATGGTAATGGAAGGAGTGTGAAAGCCAAGGTTGTGGATGAGTGTGACTCCACAATAGGTTGTCACTACAAAAAAAAATTGCAATAGCCACGGCGCCTTGCCGTAGCGAAAAGCTATTTTGCCGTAGCAAAAAAGCATTTGCGACGGCTCTGCGACGGCAAAGCTTCCGTCGCCGTTGGTGGCGTCGCCAATATCTTTTGCCACGGCATTTTGCCGTAGCAGACCACTTTTGCGACGGCAAAGAGTTTTGCGACACTTACTCTGCGACGGTTTTATGCTACCCCTAATGCCGTCGCCATTACAAAATATACTACGGCAAATTGCCGTCGCAGCATAATTAATATTAAGATAATTATATTACTTCCCGCCAAAATTTGTTTCCTACTAAATTTTTTTCCCGCCAAATTGTTTCCCGCCAATTTTTTTTTTGCTGCCAAACTAATTTGCTTCCCGCCAATTTTTCAATAGGAAATTTTACTACGGTCTCGTTGCCGTAGCTTCGGTGTGGTGTTATATAGAAAAATATTCTTGGCTACGGCAATTCACTGATGTTAGTAGCCAACCAATATTTTTTTTTTTTAACAAAACCTGTATTTTTGCAATATCCAAAAATGGGATAAAAATATCATGAATACACAACACATATATTGTTCATTAGCTCATCTATTTCATTGCAATGTAATTAAATTGTTGCAGTGTCAGTATAGGTAATTAGAAGAAGTACAAATTAAGTTATATATGCCCAAAATCAAGTTCCTAATGAAGACAACTAAGAGTAACACTTAACAAAAATATGCAATAACATATTGAAACTCAGCCCATTGCTCTATCACTGCTTGAATCTGGATTCCTTTCTTCTCCTACAGACTCTCTCCGAATTTCATGGTCACTAGTTGCATCTGGAACCTAAGACACCAAAAAAAAAAAATTAAATATATCATGTATGGCTTTGCATATCACCCTTTTTCAATGTCACACCATAACCCAATTTCAATAATGAACATCGCAAGTTACACCATTCTTTATAATCATATTACAAAGAGAATGGCAGTATGAGAGGAAATTTCAAACCAAGTGTCATCAAAGCTAGTGTTTCTTTTACAAGTTGATACTAGTATGTATATTCATCATTGATAAATTAATAAAGGTATATATATGTGAACAACAGCAACGGGCAAACAGATGCTAACAAATATTGGCAATAATGTATCACTTGAAACAATTGTAGGACTGAGGACACAGACATCCAACACATGAAAAAGATAAGGGTTACCTGCAATTCCCCAAAAAACAAAATTCATGCAAGCTAGCTGAGTTCCTGTAGAAAAGAAAAAGAAACAAGCAAACTTTCCATCATTGCCAATTTTTTTATAACATCATTCAAGCATTAGGCATATAACTAATCTAATTAAAATTGAAATAACAAATAGAGGAAGATCCATAATGCTTTAATGAATGCACTAGTACACACTAAGAAGAACAAGTGAATAAGAATATTTACATGTTCCCCCACCTAGCACGCAGCTCTCGAATTGCAATGATTGACTTATGGCAACAGAGATAATGAGAGATCCTGCAAGTATGAAGGGGCGTCTTCTTACCATTTTCAAAGAGCAGTTGTCACTCCAAATACCACCGCAGGGTTGAACCTTAAAAAAACAATAAATTAAACAAATTAAGATAGAAGAGGTACAAGTACAATTGATAAATATCAATATCAGCATCAAAATAAACCCAAGTCCAGATAAAAAGAACACAACATATTAGTATGCAATGAGGACATTAACAACTGTATGAATGACAATCACAGCATATAGATGAATAACTAGTTCCCCAAAGTCATCACGTTATGCAGTAAATCCACTGATACGAGCACAAAAGAGGTGGTGAATTACAGCAAAGGCTACATATTCTCTCCTTATTCGTTTTATACATCCACAAAAGAGTCAGAATCGGAATGAAGTGAAGTTGCAACCTGAATTAAGTTGAACTTTTCTTGCAGTCTATATTAGTGTAGATTATGCAAGAAGTCATTATAAATCAGACTAGGTATAACCAAAATAAAAGCAAGATCCTATCTAATTTTTCTGAAGCAGATTGCAGTTTCTATAATTTCAAGTAAAATTGAATTCAGAAAAATGAGAGTTCATGAAGTCAAATTCTCAAACTCAGATCGTTTGCTCACCAATTACTCAATTGAAAACCCTAAAATCACTTCAAATTCAAACTGACCCACAAATTGAGCACAAAACTTTCTAATTCAAGCCTTCAATTTACAAAACAATGTTTATATGAGAGATAGAACTTTCTAACCTTTTCAGTTAAAATAATGTCACTTCCTAGCTTTAGACTCAATGTCTCAGGATTTCCAGCCCTCTCCTTTCCTTGCAAGAAGATTGTTCCCAAATAAATGCTAATTACGTCATTGCCAATAGGCCTTGAACTGTTCAAAGCACAAGATATCACTATATAATCAGTAATTTATATATTCAAGACCTCAAACATATATAAATTCCTCATCCAACACATCCAGCACTAAATCAAGTAAACCATGAATCAAAAACTCAAACAGTATTCACCCCAAATAAGCTTACCTTATACACAGCTGATCCCTGCAATTCCCAAAAACAACAAAGCTGCAGGAAAAATGAAAGTAGGAAGAGACTACAGCAAACATTCTGTTATGCTGCAGCTTAGAATATATTGATCTCACATCACAATAGCGAAGACAATAACGAACAAGAACAAAACAGATAACTCTAATGCATTTGTAAATGAAAAGAAAAAGTAGTAACCCTTAGCATCCATTCCACTATGAAATCCAAAAATAAACAAATGACACAATTATCCATGGCATCTACCCCAAGTAAATAAGCACTAAGCAGAATCCCTAACAACTGATATTATAACTAATGACATACTTCAAGGTGGTGTTTGTTACGTGGGACTATTATCACCCACATTATTTTCTATAATAGTCTAGGACTCTTCTAACCTGGGATATGTTATGTTAATATCTGACCCATGTTTGGTACTGCTTAGGACTAAAGAGCAGAATAGTCAAAATAGTCTTATCCCATGTTTGTTTGTGTATTGGACTAAAAGTTGGTAATTTGCAGACATGAACAATTTTATGAGTTTGTGAGAAGAAAAGAAATTGGAATGAGAAAGCTGAAGACAAATCCAGAAATTATATCCCTTACGTGACCAGTTACAGTGACATGGTCAGTTACGTGACCAGTTACAGTTACTTGGTCAGTGACATGGTCAGTTACCTGGTCAATTACGTGACCAGTTACATGACCAGTTACAGGTACTTGACCCAGAATTGATCAACATCCAAAATCAATGAAAACAAATTAACAACCAAATAAGAAGATAAAAACACAGACGTTGTTAAAAGAAAGAAAAAACCCAGAATTGATCAACATTCAAAATCAATGAAAACAAACAACCAAATAAGAAGATAAAAACACAAACGTTGTTAAAAGAAAGAAAAAACCCAGAATTGATCAACATTCAAAATCAATGAAAACAAACAACCAAATAAGAAGATAAAAACACAAACGTTGTTAAAAGAAAGAAAAAACCCAGAATTGATCAACATTCAAAATCAATGAAAACAAACAACCAAATAAGAAGATAAAAACACAAACGTTGTTAAAAGAAAGAAAAAACCCAGAATTGATCAACATTCAAAATCAATGAAAACAAACAACCAAATAAGAAGATAAAAACACAAACGTTGTTAAAAGAAAGAAAAAACCCAGAATTGATCAACATTCAAAATCAATGAAAACAAACAACCAAATAAGAAGATAAAAACACAAACGTTGTTAAAAGAAAGAAAAAACCCAGAATTGATCAACATTCAAAATCAATGAAAACAAACAACCAAATAAGAAGATAAAAACACAAACGTTGTTAAAAGAAAGAAAAAACCCAGAATTGATCAACATTCAAAATCAATGAAAACAAACAACCAAATAAGAAGATAAAAACACAAACGTTGTTAAAAGAAAGAAAAAACCCAGAATTGATCAACATTCAAAATCAATGAAAACAAACAACCAAATAAGAAGATAAAAACACAAACGTTGTTAAAAGAAAGAAAAAACCCAGAATTGATCAACATTCAAAATCAATGAAAACAAACAACCAAATAAGAAGATAAAAACACAGACGTTGTTAAAAGAAAGAAAAAACCCAGAATTGATCAACATTCAATTGAGTCCTCTAATCTCATTTAATTGAGTCCTCATGTGTGCCAAACGTGGGATGAGTCTTATTTTCTTACATAAGTTACTCCAATCCAGTCCAATCCCATGTAACAAACATAGCCCAAAAGTATAAACAAAAAAGCTAGTAAAAACAGAAACAAAATGAAGAAATTATACCATGAAATTAGATTGCTAGCAAGGTAAATATGCAGTTCCCCAACTTTAGATAACAGAATTCTCGTACAAGTCAAGCTTTAGATAACCACCGTCTTTTCCTTGTTTTCTTCCACACCAGAATTGTTTACCACTACCCTGTTCAGGAACCCCCAAAAAAAAAAA